>JAOTRN010018503.1:0-10755 GCA_028566695.1 Bagroides melapterus | reverse complement strand
TGAGTTAAGCAGATAGTACACAAAAGTCAAAAACTTACCTTACCAGAAGACAATATATTCAAATAAAGAGTAAAAGCCTACTCAATGTTGCAAGACAAAGGAGCTGATTGTTCAGCACAAAGCAGGTGAGGAACTACCAATCTATCTCCAGCAATGGGATCCCAGTAGAGAGAGTAGACAGTTTCCGGTACCTAGGTGTTCACATCTCGCAGGACTTGACATGGTCCTGTCATACCAACAGCCTGGTGAAGAAGGCTCGGCAGCGTCTTTTCCATCTAAGATGCTTGAGGGACTTTAAACTGTCCTCTAAGGTGCTAAGGAACTTCTACACCTGCACCATTGAGAGCATCCTGAAGGGAAGCAACACAGCCTGGTTTGAGAACAGGACCAAGCAGGACAGACGAGCTCTCCAGAGGGTGGTGCAGTCAGTTGAACCACACTGAGCTCCCTGACCTGAATTCTATTTACAGTCAGTGGTGCTGGACCAGAGCCAAGAAGATTGTGAAGGACCTCAGTCCGAAATGGACTCTTTTCTCTGTTGCAGTCAGGAAAGAGTTTCCATTCCCTGAAGGCAAACACAGAGAGAATGAGGAGGAGCTTCTTCCCTCAGGCCATCTGAGCCCTCAACCAGATCAAGACCTAGAGCCTGGACTCTATAGACTCTCTCCCTCACCCACACACATACAGCAATAACTACCTCAGATGGACCCCTTTGCACATTTTTGCACATTCACTTTGGATCCTTTTTCTGCACTGATCACCCTGCTCCTGTACAACCCTCTGTTCTATATAATTTATATTTTATATTTTATTTTATAATTTTATATTTTAGATTTTTAGTGTCCTATTCTATATATTCAATATTTTATATTTTATTACTCAAATTTTTTTGTATTATCTCTTTTACTTCTTTATTTGTATTTTTATTTTGTTTTTATATATATTCTTTTTCTTTACCACTCTACCTCTCTATAAGGATCAGTTTTACAAAACCATTTCACCGCATGTCATACTGTGTATGTTTATGTTTGTGATAAATAAAATTTAAAATTGAATTTGCTAATGGTCTGGGTTACTGCGTCCCAGATCAGGTCTGAGGACTGGTTTGTGATGATGAACCTCAATGGCGCTTATGTTCACATAACACTCTTCCAGAGCACAAGAAGTTCCTCAGGCTTGCTTTGTGGGTGAAGCTTACCAGTATAGTGTTCTTCATTTTGGCCTAACCCTTTCAGCCAAAGTCAATCCTGTAGCAGCCGGTCATCAAGATGCTGCGTTTGCCCATGTGAGGTTTTTCGGCCTCGGGTTGAACCCAGGACAGCGTCTGTCTCCCACTCAGGTGGCTTCCATCTTATCAGCAGCAAAAACTGTGTGGCTAGGCTATAGCCTCTCTGTCGCTGAGGCACAGAGAGTGCTCAGCCACATGGCGGCAGCAGCAAATGGTTTCCTCTTGGGTCTGCCACACATGAGGCCACTCCAGCTCTGGCTCATGGGTGTGGGCTTTCATCCCCGCAGACATCCACTCAGGTTTATAAGGGTTACGTGCTGTGTGCTTCGTGCCCTTCTTATGTGGAAAGACCCCAGTTACTGGCCTTGGGTCCCAATGGGTGTGTGACACAAAAAATTGCCTGGAGATGAGGGCCATGTTTCTATCATTGAAACACTTTCTCCTATGCCTCAGGGGATAGCACTGCGGTGGGTTCCTATGTCAATCATCAGGACGGTCTGCGTTGCACCCCCTGCTCAGGTTGGTGCAGCAGATTCTGCTCTGGGCAGAGATTTCTTCCCAGGGCATGTAAATCGGGATGTATACTTCCTGCTGAGGCAGGTGCTGAGGCCCGAGGAGTTGCGTCTCCATGCCCAAGTGGTGGAGTGCATTTGGCCTCTACAGATGTGGTCGAGGCTCTGTCTGTACGCCTTTTCTCTGGTACCTCTGCTCCCGCAAATCCTAGCCAGAGTGCGCCAAGGTTGAGTCAACCTTCTTTTAGTGCCCCCCCTTTGGCCTGCTTGGCTTTGGTTCATGGACCAAGTCTCCCTCCTAGACGGCACTCCATGGATTTCCCCATCAGGAGGGATCTCCTCTCTCAGGTACAAGGGGCAATCCCACACTCCTGCCCTGAGATGTGGAAGCTCTGGGTCTGGCCCCTGAGGGGGACCAGTTCCTAGAGACAGTCCCCTCATCCGAGGTGACGGGGACTTGATTGAATGCTAGGGCCCCCTCCAATAGGATGCTGTCTGCTCTGAAGTGGAGGCTCTACTGGTGCAATGAGCACTCTGAGGGTCCAGTTCACTGCTCAGTCGGTATAGTGCTGGAATTTCTGCAGCCTCGCTTTTCTATGCCCCGTCTACTTTAAGGTGTATGTGGCTGGCACTGCTGTGAACCACCAACGTGTACTTGGGGCCTCCTGGGTAGGTACCCTCTGGTGGCCCCCGCCTGCATAGACTGTGCCTCTGGCATTTTTGAGCCAACCAGTGGAGTCAGCCTCTCAGGAGTTTCTGACCCAGGAAATGGCTCTGCAAGTAGCTGATATTTCAGCTTTTCTGCATACCATCTGCCTTTCACCCGCAAGTCAGCGGAGCAGGAGAGTCTGCCTGGTTCTCAGATCTTATGCATGTGGGGTGAATCCTATCTTTCTGCATGGTGCTAAGTTGCTAGCACCTAGCACGTGATCTGCTGCTAAGTTCTTCCTGCAGACCACATCTCCCCTTCTAGGACCTCACAGTAGACCTGGAGGGGTTTCTGAGCCCTCTATGATCAAAAGGAGTCAGTGCGTGGTGGAGTGGGTATTGACATTCCCATCATCGAGTTCCCTTGAAAGAGAACTAAACCAGGTTACATATGTAACCCGGTTCCCTGAGAAAGGAACGAGGTGCTGCGTTGCATGCCAAGCCCCGGGCATCCATTCGTGCTTCCTTCAGTAGCTGGAGTAATGTGACATAGATGCCTTATATGGATTTGTGGTACCTAATTACTTCACCACCTGTCCATTCCGAGCCATTAAATTGATGTGTGTGTGCACACAAAGCTTCAGACACGGCTTCCTAGCAGAAGCATTCCCATAGCGTCGACTCGATGCAGCGTCTCGTTCCCTTGTCAGGGAACCGGGTTACATATGTAACCTGGTTTAGTTTTAATTAATGAAGATGTCACTGAAAATCCCAAAGGAAAGGTGATGTCTGATGTTTTGTCTAAAACTGTCCTGGATGCTTTAAATGGTTAAAATTTTGTTAGGAAGTTTGTCCTGAAGGAAAAAAGGAGGGAAATGTAGTGGAGAATTTTAAAATTGATGCATGTGTGGGATATTACTTTGTAAGAGCAGAACTTGTTGTACCAAGTTTATGTGCAAGGATTAAGTCCACTATCCTTTGTATGATCATCTATTAGTTGTGTTTATGTGCCCAATAAGAACTCACAATGGAGTGTGACCTTAGCTTGACTAGGTCAGAGGAGAGAATACCCCCAAAAAAGAGTGGCTTTTGAAGAGGGATGCTTTTGTAGAGCTCTGTAGTAGCAAGCTGGCAAAAGCCAGAATCTGGGTTTTGTCAGCTAAAACTTAATTTATTTGATTTATGTCACAAAAGGTCAAAAATAACTATTTAAAGTTTTTTTTTTAATCTCCCTCAAATGCCATGTCATAGCACACTGGCATACCACTTTTGGTTTCACGTTCTACCGAAGCCAGCACTTCTGGGGTTTCTTACAACAATATCTTCGGAAAAAATAAGCAAAATAAGCCATAATAAATGCATTTTTACATATATTTTAGCTGACCTAATGTATCCCTGTGTTCCACCCAGATGAGCCTGTCGATTTAGAAACATCACCACCATGTCTTTCACCATAATATTTGCTTTTTTTCACATACAAAACACACCAGTTTTCCATTCCCACGCAGTTTCAGCTTTAACCTCTTGAGTGAGGCTGGGCTAATTATGCAGCCTTTTCTGTTGTCGTCTTTTGTTTATCAGTTGCATATAGATAACACAGAATACTCCACTTTTCTTCTGTTTAAATAGTCTGTTTAAATAGTCCACGTCCTCTACCCTGATATAAGCTCATTGGGAGCAATGTGGAAGCAGTGCAACTTATTCTATCAATTGCAAAGTCAAAATATGAGCAAAATCATTGATATAACAGCTGAAAAAGAAACAGTGAAATGGTGGAAAAGGAGGAAAAAGTAAAAAAAAAAAAAAAGCCAATTTTGGATTGCGAAAAAGATTTGAACAGGGGTTCACAAATGGAAACATCAGATAAACAACTCTCAAACTTAACTCAGAATTTTGTTCATAAAATTGGTCTTTTATGTGCAAGTAATTAATATGCAGCAGCATGTCTTTTCCGGTGGTACAAGAGCGTGAAAGCGGAATACAATTTTCAATACAAAATTCTTCTTGAGAAATACAGCTGCACCCACTTGACTTTTCTAAAACAATTCAGCCAAGCTTCACTAAAAATATAACCATCATAACTGAAGAATAGACAAGAGTAAACAAGAAACTTCTAACAGCATATATCAGTAGCGCAATTTTAACTCATTTACCTAAATAAAGAAGCAATTCTTCAGACAAATAAAACCTAAAATGCCTAGATCTTGTGTAAATCTTGCCAACTATGCCTAGATAGCCAAGAATGATTTTTTTTAGATGGGTCCATTAAGTCCATGCATATTAAGGATGAAGGATAGCTTTTTAGCTATATTGGCTGTTGGATATGATACACATAGAGGAGGAAATCACAACTTCATATAGATGTCCTCTATTACTGCTCTCTCAAGTTATCATCGGATGTGTAATCTGCTGTATCTACAAAAAAAATATTGAAGGCTCTGAGCATCATCATCTCTTCATTTATTAGCCTACCACATCCAAAGCCATCCTTATGATTTAAAACGCCTTGTTCTGTAGACACACCATCCTCTATTAGGGCTTGATTGGACCAACAAGCCATAAGGGTACAAAAAAATAACATTCATCAAGGCTCCTTAAAAGGACTATATTCTAATATGATAATATATTGATAATATATTATCATATTAGAATATAATATTATATTACTATATTCTAATATATTATCATATTAGAATATAATAATATAATATAATAATATATTGATAATATGATAATATTTTGGCTGTTTAAACAAATGAATCAATATCTATCTTAAAACAAAGGATAAAAACTTACCTCTTGATCAAACACATAAATTAGCAATGTGCTATTTAAAAGAAAATCTTTTTAAGATGTATTTTGTATTTCATACTGTACTAACCTCCGAAAACAGTTTGCAGTTTATCAGTTTTGACTCCAACGCTAGCAGTAATTGTACACTTGCAGCAATAGAGGTACATAGCTACTGTCAGTAATAGTGAGAGAGTGTAGTGTCTCTAGGGGAAGGTCATCATAGTTGCAAAGCCAAAGCTAACGATAATGCTCATGGGAGCACCACTCCTCTCTTTTTCACGTCCAACAGGTTTGCTCTCCTCGTTGAAGTAGCCACTGAGAATACTGAAAGAGTCAATCATAGGTTCCCAGAAGTAGTTTGTCATATAGGAGCTAATAATATATGCCTTTGTCAGTCAGAGGTTACTAATAATAATATTGCAGATTTGATGACATTAGCAAAGGCAATGTCCAATCCAGTAATATGCTCTGACCCCATCCAAATGCAGTGTGGTGATGAAGCTTACAGCAGATGAGAATTGGCTGAGTTTTGAGGGCAAGGCTGGCATGTTAGGACAGGATGGTGTCCATCCCAATTGGGAAGGTCCTGCTCTCATTACTTGTAGCATAGTGCATTGTCTCAGAACTGGCCTAGTTAATTGGTAACAATCCAGGAAGCAGACAAGCAGGCTAAACTGACCATCTAATAGCTACAGAGCCATCACACAGGGTTTAGAATATTGAAATTGTGTCTTTCACCTAAATGAGTCACTGTTAATGAAAATATTATGGATAAGGACTTTAGGCTGCTAAAGTTTTTTTCTGCTAATTAGCACAAAGACAAAACTCTATGTGTAATAATCAGACAGCTTGAATGAGTATTTTAAGAGGAACAATATTCCTACAGTTTGCTGAGATCAAAGCTACTAAAAAAATCATGTGATATCTTAAATGCAGTCTGAGCATGTAATAAGTGTGATGGAATACCAAAAATCCTATTTACCTCTAGCTTTGGATGAGAAAGTAAGTGAGAGTTGGGCAAGGAGGTCCGGGTTTTCCAATTTTTCCTCTTTGACTTTGATCCAAAAGCAATTCTCTGACATCTCTTGAGGCACTATCTGCAAAAACATAGAAAAACTACATTGGAATTGTACTGCAATTTAGACAAAGACACAATAGCCAATATTTCTTGATGATCATGCATAAATAGTAACAAAATAACCCGCATCATTCACAATGAATAAATCACTATGAGCTACTTGAGCTACTCAGGGATATGACATATTTACATATTTTGTTTTGTGTGGTTCTTAAGCTTCTTAGACTACTATTACATTTGTCAGTGCTGTTTGTCCTTTATAATGTGATCAAAACTACTGTCAATACAGTACTTAAAACTACATATTGTACATGTCAAGACTGTTAAGTCCATCACCAGTCACTACAAGTTCCAGCACCAGGCACTCCTCCAGCTCTGCTAACACCAATGGCAACACATCCAGGACCTCCAGGTGTTAACTGACAGGCAGTCCAGAGCCTGCTCTGGCATGAAGTTATTCAAGCCCCAAGGCGCCCTGACAAAAATGGGACAGCAGGACAATCCTGAAGCACTCCTGTAGCTGGAGGAGCATGATGTTGGGGGTTAGGGAGGCTGGCCCAGTGCCCACTGGATGATACATCTCTTGCTGCTCCTGACTAGGGAATCCCAACTCGCATCCCAGCAAACATTTTGGAATTTATTCTCTTTTGGGAAGGAAGGATTCTGACTTTTGGATAATGAATTTCTTAACTCAGTTGGTTCTAGACTTGCGCAATTTCAATTGGTGCGTTATACTGTATATCACCCAGAACAGCATGCAGAGTACGAGAAAGACACAGTGGTGGTGGCGGCAGCAGTGAAAAGCAAAGTTTGTCCTCCCGGTCCCAGCACACCCACTCCATCTGTGGCTGACTTGTTGAAAAGACAATGTTTTGAAAAAGTTGAAAAGTTTTCCAATGACAATGCCAAAGCTAAAGCTATTACTAAAAAGATAATGGAATTCATCGCCTTGGACGATCAGCCATTCTTGTTTGTAGAAGACATTGGATTTCGCAGACTATATTGAGCCCTGTTACACCACATTATTTCAACTCATGTCCATTAGCTCTTGGCTACAGATATAGAAGGGCTCAGATTCACTTCAGATATATGGAGCTCAGATGTAAGCCACCAGTATGCTGAGTTTAACCACACAGTGGATCGACACAGATTTCAAACTACAAAAGTTTGTGCTTCACTCACAAGAGTTTAGGGTGTCCCATACAGCTGCAGCCATCTCTGAGACATTTGCCAACGTCTGACACTTGGTGTATCGACCGATCTAAAGTGCATGTGGTAGTCAGTGACAACACAATAAATATGACCAAAGCCTTCGAAGATAGTGATCTGAAAGGCATATGGTGCATGGCCCACACAATTCAACTAGCGGTCAACAATGGATTGTTGAGTCAGCGCAGTCTAGCAGATGTGATAGCGATAGGCAGGAAAACTGTTGGCCATTTTAAGCATTCTCCGCTTGCCTGTGAGTGCTTACAGTCTATCCAAGAGCAAATTGGAATGCCACCAGAATGTTTCAAACAAGATTTGAGCACTCGGTGGAACAGTACATATTATATGTTGGAAAGTCTTTTTGCACAAAAGCGAATCTTGGCTATATACAGACCACGGAGTGAATACAACTAAAAGTGCGCTCTTAAAGGCTGTCAACACACTATTTAGTCAGGCAGACTCTGAACCCCGTACTGCACTGTGACTGTACATGATCCACGATATAATGATCATTACTTGGATGTGGGGAGAAAGCAGCACTCACGAGAAATGATCCAGACCAAATTGGATTTGGGAAAACCACTTAACGATCAGGGGACGCACAGTGCAGGAGAGGTCGGAGACAATGCAGATAGTAAATGGGCCTGTGCTACAGATGAGGCAAATGCAATGTCACTGTCTGATGTGTTTTATGAAATCCTCCAAGAGAATATCCTAAATGCAAGACAGAGGACAAGCTCAACAGCCCAACAGTTAGATGGCAAACTTTCAGAAATCCCCATCCCCAGTAGCAATAACGTTCTCGAATATTGGAAGACCAATCAAGGCTGTTTTCCTAACCTGGCAAAGATGGCACACAGGTGGGCTACTTGTAGAGATATGAAATTTAATTTCCAAATAAATTAGTTAACATGAACCAACAATAAAAATATATCTAAAGCATTTATTGATCTTAGTTTATGTTAATTTCAACAATTATTAACTAAAAAGTTGTATCTCTTAACATTAGTGAATGCACTTATGCTAAAATGAACAATGAACAATTGTATTTTTTATTAACTTACATTAGCAAAGATGAATAAACAGTGTAACAAATGTATTGCTCATTGTTCATTAATGTTTATGCATTCAATTATGTTAACTAATGGAAGCTTTCTTTAAAGTGTTACCTATATTTTTTATATACGCCCTTATCTAGAGCAAAGTACAAAAGTGGTTTTAAGTCAGTCTTTGAATACATTAACTCAGGTTTGCTAGGTTACAAGACAGATACCACGATCTTAAAACACTTCAAATTTATTTATTTTTTTTCCTTTTGGAACATACAACAAACAGGAAAGAAAGTGCTCATTCAAATGTTTTGTGAAGAGGTGGGTCTTCAGCCATCATTTGAAGACATTGTCCCAGCTATTCAGACCTCTAGTGGAAGTTCACTCCACCACCTGGGTGCCAGAACAGAAAAGAGTCTTGTTGTATATCTACCTCTTACCCTCAGGGCTGGTGGGACCAGTCAAGCAGTGCTGGTAGCTCTGAGGGTGTGAGGTGCAGTGTGAGGAGTGATGAGGGCTTTGAGGTAGGAGGGAACAGGTCCATTGTTGGCTGCTGCTGCAGCTGCTGCTGCAGCTTCTTTCATCCAGAGGTTGCTCTCAGTGGAATCCTCTGTAAAATGTCAGGATAGGGGGTGGGAGTTGGGCTTTCATCATATTTCACAAATAACAGAGACACTGTTGGGCTTTCTTGTTAATGGAACTGGTGTTGAGTGACCATGTTCTCATGACGATCTCCATTTGGGCTCCACCTATGTTCATCAGAGGCTGGTCACTCTGTGAACTTCTGAAGTCGTCAACAATCTCTTTAGTTTGCTTGACATTCAGAGACAGGTTGTTGGTTCTACTGTATGCCAACACATTAGCTCTTGCCTCTCTGTACAATGACTCATCTTTCTTGCTGATGAAACCCACCAAAGTCATTGGCGAACTCGAAGTGACTCAAGCTGTGAATACTACACAGTTGCTGGTCAGAAAAATAATCAGCAGTGGGCTGATCACCAATGCGGTGGTGCTGCAGATGCTGTTCCTGAGCCAGACGGACTAAGGTCTTCCAGTCAGGAAGTCCAGGATCCAGTTGCAGAGTGACATGTTCAGGCCCAACAGGTTCAGCTTCTAAGGTGCTGAGAGATGACCGTTGTGAACGCTGACTTGAAGTCTATGAACAGCATTCGTACGTAAGCATTTTTACTGTCTTTCCAGGTTTGTAAGGGACAGGTGGATGGTGGTGGCAATGACATCATCAGTTGAGCGGTTTGGATGATACACAAACTGCAAGGGGGCCAGTGAATGGCATCAGTGGCTTGATGTGCTTCATGCGCATAACTGATGCCTTGAATGGTTGAATGGTTAGATGCAGCTTGTTTTTATTCAACAGTGGATTTGAAACAAAATTGGTAGATCCCTTTGATGCAATATATCTAGAAAAAACGTAAATTTGGTTTACACCAATTCATAACCATTCCTCCTTTTTGGTTGGTGACAAATGCTTCCAGCAGAGCTTTGTGAGCTATCAATTTAATGTACCTAGATATCTCTGTAACAAACACTTATGTAAGACTAAATTCAATTTCATCACAGCATTAAAAAAAAAAAAGGTAAACAGGGCATAAACCAACCTGATCTACATACTATTTTACTAGCTAGTAGAATAAATTCAATCAAATTGACAATTTTACCAAGAATTTTCTTGTTTCAAACTTTGTTTATTTATTACAAAAATATTTTTAGAGGCCTAGATAAATGTATCTTTCAATTAATATGTACATTCTTGGGGAAAGAAACCTGTTCATAACTACTAGGGCAATTCCAAGGTTTTGCTTGCTAAAGGTCATGTGCTTTACCATACAGTATATTTTGTCAACTGTTTCTTGCGCCTAATGTGTTGATGTGTTTATATATACCTGGGTTATTCTTCATTTGTGGTGGCAAGTGGTGTCCCTCTGCTTAACAGTTGAAATAAACATTAAAAACCAATAAATGATAAACTGTTTGCATGTTTGTATCCTGTAGGATAAACACAATTTGTGCACTATTTATATTTACATTTTTGTGTTAAAATACATATTTAATTGAGTTTCAGAGATTGCATTTGTAACAAAATATGCATCTTCCCACCATGCAAAAATATAACATTAAAAAAAAAAAAAAAAAAAAAAAAAAAAAATTTGTTTTATTTTGAATATAATTTTTGTTGAAAATTTAAAAATTTTTTTAATTTTATAAATATATTTGGAAAAA
>JAOTRN010018500.1:0-10783 GCA_028566695.1 Bagroides melapterus | reverse complement strand
TATATTATTCTGTTTAAACCTGAACTGAACACAAAGAAAAATATGATGGGGAAAACTGCATCTAAATCACTTTAAGACACAATATGTTCAGAAATATTCATTCTCATTTTTGCAGAAGAATGAACTTGGTCACATAATGTCAAATATAATCAACTAAATTATATTTAGAAAATGTCTAATATACTTTGTACCTGATTAAACTAATCATGCAAAAATCTGTCCTTATCTGTGCCTTATTTCTTTCCAAAGAAATATAATAATTTGTGTGTATTAAGGTCCATGAAAAAGGAGATGAGTGCTTGTCCCAGTGCACATTAGCATAAACCAACAATTCAACCAATCGATTAAACAACGAGCAAGCAAATAAAAAGATATATAATGCCAGAATTGAGAATAAACTTTACGAACAAAATATCGTTCCACTAGATGATGGATGGTAAGTAATCATGTGCAAAAGTGATCTGATGGAGACCAAAGCAGATGCATTAAAAGTAAATGATTACTTACCATCCATCATCTAGTGGAACCATATTTTGTTCGTGAAGTTTATTCTCAATTCTGGCATTATATATGCATGAATGGATGCATGAATGGAACCCCAGAGAGGACAAAAATAAAAATATTGGGTGAATGGCATAAGAAATTTTGTCTTGAGCCTGTAGACATGTAGTTAAGACCACAGGCTCAAGACAAAATTTCTTATGCGATTCACCCAATATTTTTATTTTTGTCCTCTCTGGGGTTCCATTCATGCATGACATTAACATATGTACTTTGTGATATAGATCAGATATCCATAAACAGCCAACTTATTGCTGTTTAGACCTGGATTTTAAATCCACCTGCTATGACCATTGCATTCAGGGTCCTACATCATTTATACCAGGGGTCACCAACCTTTTTGAACCTGAGAGCTACTTCATGCATACTGAGTCATGCAAAGGGCTACCAGTTTGACACACTCCTCTGAAATAACAATTTTTTTCAGTTTTGTCATATGGACAATACTGACCTTTGAACTAGAATAGGTCAGAGTTTACCTACACTTATCTAAACTTCATGTATAATAAACATTTTTAATTCTTTTATTTTTGAGATATTGTCATTTTCAAAATCTATATAAATTTTGCCTGCATAAATCTTGCCTATATAAACACGCCTGTGGGCTAATCATGTGGTCCTTGGTGACCCCTGATTTACATAATGTGAGTCTGGGTTTGATGGTTGCAGGCGAACGGTAATTGTCTGACTGCATTGTGCCAAGTGTAAAGTTTGGTGGAGGTGGGATTATGGTGTGGGGTTGTTTTTCACTAGCTGGGCTTAGCCCCTTAGTTCCAGTGAAGGGAACTCTGAATGCTTCAGCATACCAAGACATTTTGGCAATTCCATGCTTCCAACTTTGTGGGAATAGTTTGGAGCTGGCCCCTTCCTCTTCCAACATGACTGTGCACCAGTGCACAAAGCAAGGTCCATAAAGACATGGATGACAGAGTCTGGTGAGAAGAGCTTGCAGTATCACATGTATACAAAAACTGGCCCCCTCTTCAAAGAACCGTAGTCTATAATTACCTCTTATACAATGACAATTATAATGGAAATACAATAATAATGGAAAAACATTATTTCCATAATTTAGATTGTAATTTTAATATTGTAATTGTATAACGCATCTTTTGGAAGTTGCATTTTAATCCATTTCAGCTCAAAAACTGTTTGAATTGGCATGCTGCGTCCGGTAGTCCTAATCATTGTATTGTCCTGAAAAATGTTGGTAGTTATCAAGTGGTTGTCCTTAACATTGTACTGTGTTGAAAATTTTATATTTTGAATATGATGTCCAGCTATACATTTATATAACGATCTTTAGAACAGCGGTATAGTCATCAAGTGGCTGTCATAAGTTTTTTCAATTGTTAAGTTGGGGCATTTTTTTTTTAATGCTATTAATATTAAAAATATTCACACAGTTTTCTTGGAGGGAGGGTCCTAATCTATAAAATATATCAAACAAGCCACTGTGGTTATTTGCAGTTTCTAAGAAACAGATATGGAGACAAATACACCATGTCTTTTCGTAAAAGAGTTAGACGTTACATAAGTATATATTCAGTACATACAGCATATTTAACTTATGTTAATTTTAGTTTAGTTAGTTGGCTATTATACGTTTAAAACAGCAGATGTGTCAAAAATGTTTCTTTACTTGTACACTGCAGCAGATTAACACACATTTACATTTATAACCAGGCTGCATCTTGTTCGCTCCGTTACTTCGCGGTTTCTGCTTTGTCATTTAAACAGAATCTTATTCAGCTATAGCTTTATTAGCATCAGATCAATTAATGGGTGTTGCTTCTCTCCTACTACTGTAAAGGGCCGTTCACACCAAGAAATAACGATAAGGATGTGAGCATCCACACTGATGAACCATAAAGTTCTGTAAACAATGGCGTGCTACCAAAAATGAAACGAAATATATGCCTCATTCAAACATTTCCATTGGTCAAAAATCGTTCGAATGAAAATACATTTTAATCCGCCACTGAAAAATTATGATACATTTGTTTTAATATATAATTTAATGTATGTTTAAAGATTTTTGATAGATATATATTAATTGGCTTTAAAAAATTTAAGCATTTAACCATTTAAGGTACGAATGTAGAAATTAAAACCCCCACTTCTGGGATGGGGGTAAATCGGCAAAACCTGTTTTCTTAAAATCCACTTCCAAACGAAGCAAAACCAACCACGAAATCTGACTTAATTGCCGCCATCAATAAATTCAGGTTTGACGGATTTACAGAAATGACATACAACAAGTACATAAATAGACTGTTTAAAGTTCTTCCAGTTGTGGTTAAGAATCAGGGTGGACACACTGGAATGTAATAGCTAAAATACATAAACTATGCAGAACTATGTTTTACCACGTTCAAAAAATAAAAGCTTTCTAATGACAGGAACAGTTTGTCATATTTTTGTAGAATTTGATTAAATTCTAACCTTTTTTTCTGGGAAAATAAATATTAAGCAGAGGCTTTTGCTTTGTCTTAAAGATTTTGTTTGTTGTATACAAATGGCTAAATTTTGCAAACAATAAGTTTTACAGTTCAAAAGAACTTGTCATAAGGAAAATAATAAATTACACTGCATATTATAAACTATACTGAAAATAAGTTAGTGGGTGGTTTTGGATACATCTGAACAGGAGGTCTGTTCCAAAGACTGAAATGTGATCTAGTTGTTGCAATGGTGGGATGTTAAACCCCCAATTCGGTGCTGGCAAAACCTATTGTTAAATTACACTTCACACCTCGTCATGAATGAAAGGTGAGAAGAGATTGACATTCTAAAACTGCCCACTTTTAACCCACTAAACAAACATACTGCACAGCCTATATTTAAGCATACTGTTAAAACACATTATTACAATATTTAGAATACAGATTACTTTTAAGAGACAAAGAAACTAATGATATTATAAATATATCAAACTTATAGGCAGAGGCTTCTGCTTAGTCTTACTCCTATAATACCAGCTACATTGGAAATAAAAGTTGAAGTTTATTTAGAATATATTTACCTATCATGCAAAGCAATATATAATCGTATACACTACACCTGAATTTACACATGTAGTGGTATAAAGGTAAATTTAGGGCAAAACAGTGCTAAAACAGATATTCAGAGCAACTGAATGACTTTCTTGTGCAAGAATCTGGTGATGCAGCCACAGTCCTAATCGTCAATTAAAACAGTTGTTGGCAGTTACCAGCTGATAATAAACGCATCACTGAATAGAATGGATGTGTGTATCGATGGGTCACTTCTCGGTGACATTTACAGCCGACCGCAAGGTGTTAAGCAATTCACCTTTTGCAAGGAATGGAACAAGGAGAACTGGGCCGACATACTTCCACTCTTGGTAGGCTCAATTCATAGGCTCCTACTTTGCTCCTACTTTGAGCAAGTCTCCCAACACCCTGACAGGCTCAGATGGACACTTCACTACATAGTGCTAAGAGGTGGTTTCAGCCGGAAAATCACTGAGACTTAACAAATGAAGTTGTTAAGGAATGGGTGATGTACCACTTTATGAGAACTCTGTTGCTGGATGATCACAATTCCATTGAGATATGAAGTCCCAGCACCCCAGGAAAGAAGCTACAGTCCCTCAAGTATACAATGGCCACCCTGGAAATGGCAGTGGAGCATGACAAGACAGCCATTCGCACTCCACACCTAATTTCTTCAGCCCCTAATTGGAAGATCACAGATAGAGTATCGCTCAATCCAGGACAAGCCTATGCTGACTGAGCCAGAGCCTCTTGCTCCACAATAAGCTGACAAGTCCTGGTTAAACTGATGTGCCCCTCATACTTTGACCCCATGGAATGCAACCACCATCTCGGTCAAGGTTAATGGCAGGCTTGCTATAATCTGAGACCTCATTGACCTTGGTCTGTACAGCAATCCTGAGCTGATGGAGGCGTTGGACCAATTTGCTAAAATTTTTTCTTCCATCGTTTTCCCTTCAAATCCTGTCTGTGTCTGATGGTGAGACACCAAGTCACAGATGCCTGCTGTCCAGTAGTTGAGGACGCGGTCAGCCAATTGCTCCAAGATGGAATCACTGAGGTGTCTGCCAGCCTCTAGTCCAGGATTGTTGTCACAGTGCTGAAGCCCGGGCAGCATTCTGAGGCTCTGCAATATCGTTACAGGTACAATAGCTGGGGAAAGCCCACTTATTATACACAATGTGCTCTGACCCCAACCTCTGAAGTTGGGATATGCAAAGAAAAATATTCACTTTGTGTCTTTCACAATAATAAAGGATTCTTCTTCTGATGGCCAAGTCACACAAAGTCAGCTGGACCAAGTGGACTGATCACCATCCTGGCACATGAAGGGAAGGAACACTCAGTCCTGTACATGACCCAAAAATTAAACTCCACTGAAAAAAAGTATGCACTGCTTGAAAGAGAAGCCCTTCCAATAAACTTGGCTATTAATGAGCACAATTACTATCTGGGCTGACACTTTACACTTGTGACCAATTATGCAGTGGATGGTCAGGGCTGAGGATGTCAATATCTTGGTAACTGAATGGTTCCCTGGGGTTCCATGCCTAGAGATTTTTAGTCCGCTGAGTAAATCAGGATGTCATGAATATAAGTGATAGTGCAATGATTCAGGAGATCCTTGAAGACTTCATTTAAGAATGATTGGAAGAGCACGGGGTATCATTTAGCCCATATGGCAACACCAAGTACTCATAGTGCCCTCATATTGTCAGGAACACCATCTTCCAATCATCACCCACTCATATCCTGATTTCTTAAGCATTCTTAAGTCCAACTTGGTGAAAATTTTGACTTTTTAGAGCTGCTCCAGGAAGAAGAAACGAGAGGCCACTGTTTAGATTAAGGACCTGATGAAGCCAGACATCATAACTTTCCTAATGTAATCCTCCATGGCTTTGGCTTCTGGTGTAGAGAAAGAGTAAATTCAGCCCTTGCAGAGGGTGGTGTTAGGCAGGAGCTCTCTGGCACAGTCCCATGGGTGATGAGGGGGTAGTTTGAACGTACATTCCTTGTCACCATAATGTATTTGGACAGTCAATTGGACACTAGAAGAACAGGAAGGAGGGCTGGTCAAGCAGAGGGTTTCTCGGGACAGGTGGAGCAGTTATGTCCGGCTTGACCACAATAGTTGCATATCACAGCCAATCTGCACAGGTTCCAGTGTTCCATGTTCGGGAGTGGGTGTCTGGTGTTAGCATGGAGGGGCTGGAAAAGAACCCTCCCATTGAGCAAAGACATTAGGAATGGACACTTAGTAGAATCATTATGGTAAGTAGGCCCGTGTAATGGCTTCTTGGACACCAGATTGCCCTTGTTCTGCCTCTGAAAAAGAGAAAGCAGTATTTATGCCATGCCATGCCATGAGTTCAAGCTACAGCAGCTTGAGCAAGTTCTCAGAGCCCTTATTGGGCAAGCAATGCAGTCTCTCCTGTTCTGCCAACCATGGGCTGGAGAAAAAAGGCCTGCAAGATGACAGAAATACTGGCCATCCTGGGCACCTAGGGGACATATCCCACCCTGCAGTGTAGGGTAGACTTGGGCATATCAAGGGCAAATTCTAAGCAGGCAGGGGTGACTGATATAGCCTGCAGATCTCCTACCCTTTTAAGGGAGGCCAAGACTAAGAGCAGAGCTGTCTTCCACTACCTCAGAGGAGAGGCCTGCCTCTAGGATCTGGTCTGCCTCAGGGGCCAAACCCATATCTTCCACATATCAGGGCGTGGTTGTAGGAATGCCCCCTGCACCTCAGAGAGGAGATCTTCCCTTCCCTGGAATCTCCCAAGGAGAGAGGGCATGAACACAGACTGATGATTGATATAGGGCATGCCTGCATCATGGTGTAATCCCAAATTACCTGCAACAAGGTGTTTCTTTTAGAAGGACAAAGCATATGTAAAGCCTAAACACTTAATATGGGCAAGCAAAACATCTTGAGGACTCGCCACCATAGACTTTGACTGCGCCAGAATGAGCCAGCTGTCCAGCTAATGCATCCATGCACTTTGTAAATGTGTGTGGTAACAGGGCTAGACCAAAAGGAAGAACACAATACCAGTATGTGTCACTTGGAAAAATATAATAAAAAGGCAGACCCACATGTGGGGATAGCATCAAATATGATTGATTAATATAAAAACAGGGGAACACTAAGGACAAACGGGGGAGAAAAAGAAACCGGGGGAGAAAAAGAAACCTTAATTGGACAAACACCCCCAGACAAAGACAAAACAAGGATGAGGATTTTGTGCCGCCAAAAGCCGTGCGGCAGGCTTAAATAAAAACACATGATTAGACACATAAGGAACAAGGTGTGCAGAGAGAGGAAGGAGCAATGCTAGGGCAGGGCTGACACATGAAAAAAAAAAAAAAAGACAACAAAACATGCAACAGGACACCGGAGCTCCCCCCAAAGTCCCAAATGGTCCAAGATCCTGACAGAACCCCCCTCAAGGCAGTGCTCCTGACACACCAATCTGGTCCAGGGACGTAGCCAGGCTGGCAAGGGGAGCGAGGAACATGGCCAGGCTGGCAAGGGGAGCGAGGAACACAGTGAGGCAGGCGGGGCAGGAGTGACGATCACGGCAAGGCAGGTGAGGTGGAAGCGAAGAACACGGCGAGGCAGGCGTGGCGGAAGTGAGGAACACGGCAAGGCAGGCAGGTGGGAGCAAGGAACACAGCGAGGCAGGTGGGGGTGAGGAAGGAACACAGTGAGGCAGGTGGGGGGAGCAAAGCAACGTCCGCAGCTGAGCAAGAGGGCCGGGGCAACATCCGCAGCAGAGCAGAAGGGCTGAGTGTTGTCCGTAGATGAGCAGGAAGCACAAACTCTGCTCTTCTTTCTTGATATTTCTACACTATTACCAAAAAAGCAAAACTGTAATATTTATAATATTTACCACATTGCAAATTTAATGTTGAAAACCACTATTTTCACTTTGTTAACAGTGTAGAAATATAAAAAAGAAAAGCAAAACTCTGGAAAGGATATGTCTGTGTAGGATTCTACACCATCCTTGTAAAAAAAAACTTTTTCTCAACCAAGATATAAGTTAGTTCCCCTTGTTTATTATGAAAATGTGTTGGGAAGTAATTAAATTTGTTTTATTCTGAAAGTAAATACTTAAACAACAATAATATACAGTATATGCTTCTACTATGTACTTAAATTGAAAATCATTTTTGTGGTCTTCATTGAACAAATGACAACAGAAATAACAGAGTTGCAGGCAGCATCGTGTCTTTCAGTGACATCACAAATCTCACAACCTCTCTGATTTGTCTAACTTAAACTGTCATACCCAGAAGACCCAGAGCATGTCAATAAAATAACATGAGTATAACTTTGAGAGTAATGCAGCAAAAGCAGCAGAAACACACTGTGATGTTATTCCTTGTACTGCTCTTTTCTCTTAGCCTGGCAAAGGGAGAAAATTGCCATATTCTGGAAAACCCTGGAAATCCTCTGCTGTCTAAAGATGGAGATGTCACTATTGGAGCTATATTTACACTGCATCGTGAAACAAAGATGCAGTCACTGACATACACTGAAAAACCTCAACCTTTAATCTGCAATAGGTTTGTTATAGTGGACACTTTAACATGATTGTGATTTTGAAGGATCTAGAATTTTGAGTTTTGAAATAATTTGCATTTCTCAATTTTATAACTTTACTTTTCATTTTATGAAAAAAATAATTAGCAATTTCAGATGATTTTTATCTATATTTTTTAGCATTGACCTACGTGAATTACGCCATACTCAGACTGTAGCTTTTGCAATCAATGAAATCAACACAAGCAACAGTTTGCTCCCAAATATCACAGTTGGTTACAGGATTTATGACAACTGTCGTTCAGGTTTGTTATCCATGAAAGCAGCCATGGCTTTGATGAACGGTCATGACACAACAGCAGATGATGGCTGTTCTGGACAAGCAGCAGTACAAGCCATCATAGGAGAGTCAGAGTCTACTCCTTCTATAGTACTCACAAAAACTACAGGACCATTCAATATCCCAGTAGTAAGGAACAATTAATTTAATTATTTTTTTGTGATTTAATTATTGTTTCTGATTTTTATAGACTCAAAATATGCATACGAGATGAAAATATGAGTATGAGATTATCTTTATAATGATCTTTAAGATGATCCTTATATATTTATTTTTATTCTGTTATACTTTATAATACCTGCTTTTGTGTTCTTCTGTTTGCTGTCTATTTATTTAACATGTCTTTCTTCATGGAGATAAGTCATTCTGCTACATGTGAATGTCTGAGCAACAGAAAAGAGTACCCGACTTTCTTCAGGACCATACGGAGTGACTACTACCACAGTAGAGCTTTGGCATATTTAGTCAAGCACTTTGGCTGGTCTTGGGTGGGAACTTTGAACAGTGATAATGATTATGGAAACAGTGGAATTGCCATTTTTCTGAAAGCAGCCAAAGAAGAGGGAATATGTGTTGAGTACTCAGAGAAGTTTGACCAGTCAGCTCCTTGTAAAATGAAAAAAATTGCTGATATTATTAAGAAAGGCACAGCCAAAGTAATCATTGTATTTCTCGCCTCCTTTGATATGAACATTCTAATTGAACAGCTTATTCTAAATAATCTTACTGGCTATCAAATCGTTGGAGTTTCATGGATTTTTGCTGGTGGCCTAGCAACACCAAGAAGTTATACTGTACTTGCTGGATCTATTGGATTTGATGCGGGAAAATTGAAAATTGCTGGGTTTGCTGACTATGTTCTTAATGGATTTTGGCAACAAGATTTCCCTTGCTTGGATAAAGATGGAAAGATTTCTCAGACTGAAAGTTACTGCAGCAAATATGAAGATATAATTTACTATAAAAACTATAGTAAAGATTTATCAGAAGTGAGATATTCAAATAATGTCTACAATGGAGTTTATGCTGTGGCACATTCTCTACACAGCCTGTTGAGATGCACAGAAAGGAGTTGTGAGAAAAACAAAACAATACAATCATGGCAGGTAACACAAAGAAGAGAAGACAGCAGGTGATATCCATGACTGACATTATCCTGGAATTAATACTTGTTTTCTTTTCAATCCAAAGGTTGTTGAGTCTCTAAAAACGTTAAATTTTACCAGTAAAATAGGAGACCATATTTTGTTCGACAGCACTGGAGCAATGGCTTCAAAGTCTGAGGTGTTGAACTGGCAACGAGGATTGAATGGAGAAGTGGAGCTTAAGGTTGTGGGCTATTATGATGCCTCTCTGCCAGCTGGACAACAATTTGTACTAAATCATGATGATATAGTCTGGGCTGGAGGGAAAAGAGAGGTGAGTTTTTTAATAAAATATAACCTTAACTGTAATAAATGAATGAATGAATGAATGAATGAATGAATTAATTAATAGCACTTTATTTTAGTTCTATATCCCACTGATTCTACATGAAATATCTAAACAGATAAGAAGTATAAAGCTGTATAGCTGCATAGATTTCATTATTAACCATGCAGTTATGGCATTAACAGATAAAACCCTATTATTCCAAGGTTGTAGCCAAAATACTTTGTTCATATTAGAAGCCAAGGTCTGTGTGCAGTGAGAGCTGTCCTCCAGGAACCAGGAAAGCTGCACAGAAAGGAAGGCCTGTCTGCTGCTACGACTGTATACCATGTCCAGATGGAGAGATCAGTAACCAGACAGGTAATTTCAGCATGACCAAGTTTCAAAGAATATTTGTTAATTGTACATTTTGTATTCTTATTTTATTATTTAAGATACAGTTCCTAAGTAATGCTCTTAATAAATAAATCCTTCAAAAAATAATTTTTCCTTAATGATAATAACCATAATTATTTTGCAGATTCATATAACTGTGAGCAGTGTCCAGGAGAATATTGGTCTAATGCTGTCAAAGATAAATGTGTTTTAAAGGTTGTAGAGTTTCTTTCATATACAGAGGATATGGGGATATTATTGGTATTTTTTTCCTTGCTTGGAGCTACATTAACTGTGTTAGTAGGGATTTTATTTCTAATAGAAAAGGACACTCCTATTGTTAAAGCCAACAACTCTGAACTGAGCTTCCTGCTGCTCTTCTCTCTGACTCTGTGTTTCCTCTGTTCACTTACTTTCATTGGTCGGCCCTCTGAGTGGTCCTGTATGCTGCGTCACACAGCGTTTGGGATCACCTTCGTCCTCTGTATCTCCTGTGTTCTG
>JAOTRN010018498.1:0-10788 GCA_028566695.1 Bagroides melapterus | reverse complement strand
TGTCATCAAGTTGACAACTGCTGGAAGGACCTGACAACACTCATCTGCAAAGTCAACACTACCACAAGACTTCTTTCCAAGACAAAATAATGGCATTACTAATCAACACTGTTTTGGGTGCCAAAACTAATGCTATGGACAACAAAATATTTACATGAAGCTGGTACAGATGACAGCTAAACATGCCATTTATAGAACACCAGCAGGTTATGCATTCTAAGCCTTGCATAGCTCAGTTGGTGTTAATGGCATTTACCAATATTTACATTTACATTTACATTTACATTTCATTTACAATATAAATTGTAAATATTCACAAACAAGAACCTGTACACAGCAAGTGTACATAACTTCTGTTTTTTTTTATTTGTGTGATCAAAAATGATCAGAGGAGGGATTGAAGGATTTAGACTTTCATATACATACAATCAATGTTTGATGTTCCTGTGCCCCACTTGTAATTAACACGTAAATGTAAAGGGTGAACCAAATGGATGATTACATCATGTCTTTACCCCACTGTAGACACTGTGTCTGTTCTGTAGAGCAATCAACTGATCAATACACAAGTTCCTCAGTAGGAGGTCCTAACTGTATCTATCTATTGTTTGAAGGCCATTTGTCACCCTGTATAAAGTCTGCTCACACAGACAGTACCTTTGGGTTAAGTTGCAGAAGGCTGCTAGGCTGCACGAGCATCTTCAATAAACACTTTTCCCCTGTACTTGGTCCAGCTTACTTTTCTTTTACGTATTAGAAGTAATACTAATACATTGGTGAGCCACACAACTACTGCTCAGACAAATTCAGGAAAATCTAACAATACCTTTGTGTATTTAGATTAGATTAGATTAGATTCAACTTTATTGTCACTGCACATGTGGGTACAAGGCAATGAAATACAGTTGGCATCCAATCAGAAGTGCATTTCACAGTTCATAAACAATAAGAATTTGTATATATAATGTATGTATATACATAATTTGCATATATAAACAGAACAGAGGTGATGCAATGGGTGCAAATGAGCAAATTATTATAGATGGTGCATACATGAATAATTAAATATTAAACAGTAGTCTGAGAAGGAGTTATGTACAATGAGTGTAGATTTGCATATGTAAACTGAGCACATAAGTAAACTATACACAGAAGGGTTATATACAGGAGTTATATACACTGATAATGTGCCAGTCAATGTGTGTGTGATCGGGTGGAGGCAGAGTTCAGTAAGGAAACAGCTGTGGGGAAAAAGGTGTTCCTGAACCTGCTTGTCTTGGTCCGTAGGCACCTATAGCGCCTCCCAGAAGGTAGTAGGACAAAGAGCCTATGGGCCGGATGAGAGAAGTCCTTTATGATTTTGCATGCTCTGCTCTGAGACAATGCTTCCTGTAAATGTCCTTGATCTTAGGAAGTGGAACTCCTACGATGCGCTGGGTAATTTTCACCACTCTCTGCAGTGCTTTCTGGGCTGACACAGTGCAGTTCCCAGACAGACCAGACAGTAATACAGCTGGTCAGGATGCTCTCGATGGTGCAACAGTAGAAATTCACCAGGATGTCTGAGGAGAGATGGTTCTTCCTTAGAGCCCTAAGAAAGAAGAGGCACTAGTGGGCCTTCTTGATCAGATTTTGTATATTGTCTTGTGTTTTGTATTGTCTGTCTGCACTGTCTTATGTCGCCACTGTTCGCACTAGGTTGCACAGATGCACTTTATAACCTAGTTTAAGACCCAGGTCTGTTTTGTTATATGTAGCTATGTCTTTTGTCTTTTGTTCTATGTAGCACCATGGTCCTGGAGAAATGTTGTCTCATTTCACTATGTACTATGTAAGCTATATATGGTTTTAATGACAATAAAACTTCTTGACTTGACTTGATTTGACATTGGAGAGGCAGGTGCTCTGGTGAATCCATCAATGGATCCACTTCAGTTTGCCTACCAGCCTGGCATTGGAGTGGAGGCAGCTGTCATCTTCCTCCTTAATAGGGCTTTTTCAAACCTGGAAACAGCTGTGAGCACAGTGAGAGTCATGTTTTTGGACTTCTCCAGTGCTTGTAACACCATCCAACCTGCACTTCTGAGACATAAGCTGGAGTACATGGGAGTGGACCATCATCTATTTACCTAAATACTGGATTACCTCACAAAACGACCAGAGTATGTGAGCTCTCATGACTTTGAGTCTGAAACACTGGTTGTCTGAAACACTCGAGCACTGCAGGGAACAGTCCTGGCTCAATTCCTCTTCACGGTCTACGGTCTACACTGCAGACTTCATGTAACAGCTCAGCAACCTGTCACCTGCAGAAGTTTTCTGATGAGTCTGCCATCGTAGGTCTGACCATGGAGTATGATGACAGGGTCTACAGAGGACTGATACAGAACTTTGGATTCAAACTGGACTGTACAGACAACACAGATGCAATTTATAAGAAAGGGCAGAGCAGACTCTTTGTGCTGAAGAGACTAAGGTATTTTGGCATGCAGGGAGCACTACTGAAGACCTTTTTGACTCTGTGGTCAGCCCAGCCATTTTCTATGGATTGGTCTGCTGGTGAAGCAGAATTTCTACTGCAGACAGGAAGAGAATGGAAAAGCTGTTAAAGAAGGTCATCTCAGTCATGGGGATTCCCCTGGACACTGTACAGGAGGTCTCCTATCTAGGAGAATCATAGCTAAGCTATCATCATTGATGGAGAATGACTCTCACCCCTGTACACAAAACTATTTAATCTATGAGCAGATCCGTCAGTAACAGACTGTTACATACTGTGTCTGAAGGAGCAATAGCGAAGGTCTTTTCTCCCTGCTGCTATTAGACTAGATTAGATTAGATTAGATTAGAGTAGATTCAATTTTATTGTTATTAAGCAGAGTACAGGTACAGAGTTAATAAAATCCAATGCATCTCTAACCAGAAGTGCAGGAATATAGTGAATATATACAGATAAAGTGCAGGTTTACTACAGCATAGAAAGTCTATGACATACAGTAGACCAATGAAGACGTAATAAATTATTATATACAGATGTACAGTGTGATATATGTATGAATATATAGTGCAGGGTTAATGGCTAAGGGAATTGAAATATACAGTGTAAGCAGAATAAATATATGTACAGTTGGAGGGTTAAGGTATATACATTATGGACAGCAGAAAAATACAAGACAAATAACAGGTGGAATAATAAATATTATGTCTGACTGATAAAACAATATTAGACAGTGTGCAGTTTGTGAAAGATAAATAAATAGTGATAGTGCAAATAATGACCATTGGGATCAGAATAGTGCAAATTACATGTGTGTAAAGTGCAAAGGTGCAAATTAAACGGATGGGGGTGAGTTCAGCAGTGACACAGCTTCCGGGAAAAGCTCTTCCTGAACCTGCTGGTACGGGCTCTAAGGCTTCTGTATTGCCTGCCGGATGGGAGGAGGGAGAAAAGTTTATGATTAGGGTGGGAGATATCCTTGATGATGTTTCTAGCCCTTCTCAGACAATGTTTCAGATAAATGTCATGGATGGATGGTAGACAGGTGCCAGTAATCCGTTGGGCAGTTTTCACCACCCAATGGAGAGCTCTGCGGTCTGAAGCGGAGCAGCTGCTGTACCATATCGAGATGCAGTTGGTGAGTATACTCTCAATGGTGTAGTGGTAGAATGCTATAATATATATAATGCACATTGAATGCAGTAGAATATACAGTATAATGCACACTGTTATATATGTGTAATATTAACAAGTGCAGTTTGTTTGTTTGAAAGCATAACTACCATATTGTTTGCTTCTTTTCTTTTGTATTTATACACTGTACTATATATGTACTTTGCCACTGTAACATAGAAATTAGAATAAAGTTGATGGATTATCTCTCACAGCACTGAATGGACATATTCATTTTCTTTATATTATAAATATTGTCAATGTGAATTTGGTTCAAATTCTTTCCTTTATAATTGTCCTAACTGTTGTTCCAAAGCCAGAAGAACTTGACTTATTTTCACTATCTGAAGCATGCACTCTGGAACAATAGCAGTGCTTTAGATGGACATCAATGTTATGTCCAAGGAAATCTGCTAATTGATCGAGTTCATTATTCACAGAAGGCTTGCAATGTGTTTAATGAGTTTTGTGATAGTTAAAACTCTTGGATTTTTTTTACATTTTCACATTCTTCCACAGACTGAGGCAAATGTTACCCCTGAGGCTGTTATGAGAATGAGGAAATGCAAATTAAAAACTCACTTAACATCAGCACCCCACATTCTTCATACTCCTCAGTCAAAAGTTCAAGTGATTCCCTTTTTCCTTCCTCTCTTTCCAATGATAGTCATCCGGCCAAAATGTTTGCACAGCTTCTGCCCCAGTGGTGTAAGAGCCAAGTTACCTTCATGTGTTTCTGATGTTTCTCTAGATAAGTAAGCAGACAAGGATGTTCTGGATACTTCTTCTTCTCTCTAATGGTGGAAAAGGAAAACTTGTTCCAGAGTCACTTTAACAAGGTTTTTCCAGTTTGAGGGCAATTAAGTATTGCTTCTGTTTCACAGACAAATGAAGATTTTGGACAGCCCGAGTTAATGGTAGCAGTTGAGGAGCATTCCATTTGACTTGATTAAGCTGAGTTAAGGCCTGGCTTACTATATCAAACTTACAACTTTTTTGGCAAAGCTGGATGAAATCATCAGCATCTTGGACAGTTTGTTTATATTTCATCTTCAATCCTTCTGACTTAATAAACATTGCTAAAGCATGCAAGATGTGGCTAAGTTTTCAATCAAGTGATGGATGCTGACATTTTCCGGTTTCATCACTGAATCTATCTATAGGTGTTTTGCAACATTAACATGACAATACATGTCTGGTTTTATGAGTTCAGTGACAGTTTTCATAGTTTTTTGTTTCCAGTACAAGTCTGGTAAGCTCTCTCAGTTTATGACAAACATACTGGTGTTGGCTCTTTAATTAGGGCCCAAGCACTACTTTTGCATGTAGGGATGGTGTGCATTCAACAAGGGAATAAAAAATTCAAATTACTTTCTGTCTGTGTAAATGTAGAAATTAGAAAGAAACCTAATCTCTATGTGTTAAATGGTAAGCATCGTGTCGCTTGTGACTGAATGCTGAGTTTGAGTGGTGCTATGCTTTAATTGATAATACGAAACAGTAAGAATAAACTGGATGGCCTACCAGATGGAAGCCACCTCACCTTTGTGAAGCCTTTTTTGAATTAAAAGTGAAAGGATACTCAGTATTGTCACTATCAGTTGTATCAGTTGTAGAGAGCATCAGAGAAATCAAGTACTGGTTTATGCAAAAAGGGTGATGTCAGTCTAATTATCCACTATTTTTCATAATACACTGCTAAAAAAAATAAAAGGAACACTTTTTACATCCTAGATCTTTGATTAATGAAATCTTCCACTTAAACATCTGTATTCATTACATATTGGAATGCGTTGAGAACAAAATAATTTAAGAATGATCAATGGAAAATCCCATGGTTATCCCATGGAGGTCTGAATTCAGAATCATACTCAAAATAAAAGTGGAAAAATCAGATCACAGGCTGTGGAAATGCCTCAAGACAATTCAAAATGAGGTTCAGTAGTACATGTAGCCTTTATGTGTCTGTATGCACTCCCTACAACGTCTGGGCATGCATCTGATCAGATGGCGGATGTTCTCCTGAGGGATCTCCTCCCACACCTGGGTCAGGGCTTAAGTCAACTCCTGGACAGTCTGTGGTGCAACGTGGCATCGGTGGATGGAACGAAACATGATGTCCCAGAGGTGCTTGTTTGGCTTCAAGTCTGGGGAACGGGCAGGCCAGTCCATAGCATCAATGCCTTTGTCATGCAGGAACTGCTGACACACTCCAGCCGCATGAGGCCTAGAACTGTCATGCATCAGAAGGAACAATGGGTCTGAGGATCTCATCCCGGGACCTAATGGCAGTCAGGGCACCTCTGGCTAGCATGGAGATCTGTGCGGCCCTCCAAGGAAATGCCTCCCCAGACCATCACTGACCCACCACCACAAAGTAGCTGCTGGGTTGTTGTCCTCCTACGGCCCCCTCCACATCTCCTGTTGTACTGGCCTGTCTCCTGGTATCTCATCCATATGCTTGACACTGTGCTGGGAGACACAGCAAACCTTCTGGCCACAGTGCGCATTGATGTGCCATACTGCTCTACCTCTGCAACTTCTGTGGGTTGCAGACACCACCTCATGCTACCTCTAGTGGTGAAGGCACTGGCAAAATGCAAAAGTAACCAAAAATCAGCCAGAAAGGATGAGGACATGGAAATTGTCTGTTGCTACCACCTTGACTTGCTACTTGCTAATCATTTCCACCTGTTGTCTGTTCCATTTACACAACAGCAGGTGAAATTGAGTTACAATCAGTGTTCCAGTCTTCCTAACTGGGCAGGTTGATATGGAATGGAATTGGACTTAAATTGTAATGATTTTGTTCCTTTTATTTTTTGTGTATGTTGCTTGCTACCTTAAAGAAAAGAAAATCAACAAAACAGACAGGTTTTGCCAGTAGTGATACAGCAAAATAGAGGTTCAAAAAGAATGAGAAATTGATTGTTATTGTTGTCTTAATTTAATAAAGAAAACAATTGACCAAAATAACCTAGTGTATTTCATTGCTAATAATTTATTTGTGTTTATAATAATGTAATTGACATTGCCTGCAAATCCCTTACCCTTTTGAGGGAGGCCAAGGCTAAGAGCAGAGCCGTTTTCAGGGTCAGAAACTTCTCAGAGGCTGACTCCATGGGCTCAAACAGGCTTGCGACAGCCCCTCCAGGACCATAGAGAGGTCCCAGGAAGGAAGGCGCGGCATGCAGGAAGGCCTCAGCTGCCTGACGCCACGCAGAAAGCGAGAGGCCAGCAGGTGCCTCCCAAAGGAGGCCCCAAAGGACAGGTTTGTGGTTCACAGCAATGACGGCCACGTACACCTTCAGAGTTGATGGGGACAAGCCCAGAGAAAAGCAAGACTGCACTGTACCGACCAGGCAGTGAACTGGGTCCTGACGGTGCTCATAACACCAGAGGCGAAAGAGCCTCCACTTTAAAGCATAAAGCTTCCTGGTGGAGGGAGCCTAGCATTCAGCAGAATCTCCAATACCTCAGATGAGATACCAGCCTCTAGGAACTTGCACCCCTCAGGGGCCAGGCCCAGAGCTTCCACATCTCAGAGCAGGGGTGTAGAATTGCCCCCTGTGCCTGAGAGAGGAGATCCTTCCTGACGGGAATCTCCCAAGGAGTGCCATCCAGGAGGGAGACTAGGTCCACAAACCAGACTTGAGCGGGCCAACGAGGAGCCACTAGGAGAAGGCTGACTCAGTCATGGCCCACCCTGGCTAGGAGCCTCGGCCACGTCTGCACCAGAGCATCCAAGCCCAGAGGGGCTGGATGATGGAGAAAGAACCATAGCGGACAGTGGGTCGACTCCTCGGAGGCGAACAGATCCACTTCTGCCCGGCCAAAAATCTGCCAAATGCACTACACAACCTGTGGGTGGAGACGCCACTCACCGGGCCTCAGCACCTGTCTCAACAGGAAGTCTGCCTCCCATTTTACACACCGTGGGATGAAAATCGCTCCCAGTGAGAGAAATCTGGTCTCTGCCCAGAGCAAAATCTGCTGCGCCAACCTGAACAGGGGGTGCAAACACAGACCGCCCTGACGATTGATATAGGACACCACCGCAGTGCAGTCCGTGCACACTAACACATGGCAGCCCCTGAGTTGTGGGAGAAAGTGTTTAAATGCCAGAAACACGGCCCTCATTTCCAGACAATTTATGTGCTTTAAGAGATAGGGGCCCTCCCATAGACCCTGGGCGGGGCGACCATCCAAGATCACGCCCCAGCCTGAAAGCGAGGCATGCCCCTAGAGTGGGACCCAAGGCAAGGAACTGGGGTCTCTTCCATATAAGAAGGCTACAAAGCCCACGGTGCGTAACCCTTATAGACTTGTGGGGGTGTCTGCGAGGATGAAATCCCGCCCCCCTGAGCCAGAGCTGAAATGGCCTCATGTGAAGCAGACCCAAAGGAATCACGTTGGCAGCTGCTGCCATCAGGCCAAGCACGCTCTGTGCCTCGGCGACAGAGAGGCTTTGGCCTAGCCAAACAGTTTTCATTGCTGACAAGATGGAGGCCACCCGAGCGGGAGACAGATGTGCCCACATCTTGGTGGAGTCCCAAACTACTCCCAGAAAGGTGATTCTCTGGACAGGAGTAAGCACACACTTCTCTGGGTTCAGCCTGAGGTTCAATGACCTCATATGGGCAAGCACAGCATCTCGATGATTGGCCGCCAAAGCCTTTGACTGAGCCAGAATGAGCCAATCGTCCAGATAGTTCAGCACACGGATGCCCTGGAGACGCAGTGGCACCAGGGCCGCAGCCATGCACTTCGTGAATGTACGTGGTGAAAGGGCTAGGCCAAAAGGAAGAACACAAAACTGGTAAGCTTCACCCCCGTAAGCAAACCTGAGGAACCCTGCAATAACCCTGAGCGTGAGCATCTTGAACTTGTACGTCTTCAACATACGTTTCAGAGCACGCAGGTAAAAAATCGGACGCAGCCAACCATCTTTTTGGGCACAACAAAATATCGGCTGTAAAAGCCAGAGTCTCGCCCTGGCAGGGGAACATGTTCTATGGCCCCTTTCTTCAGGAGCAAGAGAAGTTCCTGCTGGAGGAACACTGCCTGTTGTTTCCCGACAACTGTGGGCACCACCCCCCGAAATCGTGGTGGACGAGAGGCGAACTGGATCCCGTACCCCTTTGCTACAGTGTCCAGGATCCATTGAGACACACCTGGCAGAAGTTTCCACGCTGCCTGGTTGTCTGAAAGTGGCGTTAACCTCACGAAACTGGGGCATTCAGGAGGAAGGTCTTATCTTAGGAAGGTCCTATCCCTAATGCCAGTAAGGTTAAGCCACAGCTGCCTTTCTATGGCAACTAGTGCATCCATAGAGTGGCCTATGGAGCGGGCCATCTGCTTCGTGGCACGGACCCAAACCCTCACCGACGTCAAGCTCTTTTAGCATGTCAGCCTGGTACACCTGCAAAACCGCCATCGTGTGCAAAGCTGCACCTGCTTGGCCTGCTGCCACATAGGCTTTGCCCACAAGGGCTGAAGTCACTCTACACAGCTTGGAGGGGGATGCAGGAGAGAGATAGCAGGCTAGCATCTCCTCAACCTTAGGTATCGCCCCATGATCATCCAACCCTATAATGGCTGAGAAATCAGACATGGCCGGTGAGTGAACATGTGCCAAAAAGGGGTTTCCCCATGACCTCGAAACCTCAGCATGGAGGTCTGGGAAAAAAGGGCAGCTGCCTCCGTGGAGGTGGTCTGCGCCCTGAAGTCAGGAAGCGGTCATCTAGCTTAGAACGGACAATACTCACTTCCTCTTCAGGCCAATCTAAACTCAACTTATCAACTGCACGAGTCACCACCTCGAGGAGCTCCTCGAATGCCACTGATTGCTGCAGCGGATCAGCAGAGAGAAGCCCCTCCTCATCTGCATTGAGCTCCTCAGATCCCGATACGGAGAGCAGCATGCTCTCTTCCGATTCGGGAGAACTCGCGGTGCGAGCTCCCGAAACCGAAACTGATCAAACGGAGTCAGGGGAGGGGGCGAGAGAAAGGGAAAAACCTGTCTCTTGCTCCGCCTCTGCTAACTCAACCCGCGAACCCCATGACCGAAGCCGCTGTGCCGCCTCAGCGGACGCGGGATCTGAGCCACAATGCGCAGACGCTTGGCTGGAAAAAACAGCCAAGCGGGATAGGAGCTTACGCAGAGGAAAATTCTCACAATGCACGCAGCCGGCTCCCTTGAGAGCCAACCGGGCATGCTCCTCCCCCAAACAAGAAACACAAATAGAATGCATGTCATCTGCCGTGATATAGCGGGGGCACAGATGCACGCATCTCTTAAAATGCTTATTAGGTAGCATATCTCCTATTCTGAAAATATATACTTTTTTTCCTCTCCTGCGCTAGACAAACACGACAAACAATCGATACACATACACAGAGCGCTTCCTGAAAACAAAGAAAGCTGGGGCGATGTGACATCAATGCCTTTTTATGAACCTGGTGGCACGTAATTATCCTGATTGTTGCCACCTGTTCTTTCCGAGCCTTTAAATTGGCATGTGTGCACACAGAGCTTCAGACACAACTTCCTCAAAGAAGCGTTCCCATAGCGTCAACTCGATGCAGCGTCGAAGTTCCCTCGAAAGGGAACCACTAATTAAAGCTAAACAGCATAACATGGTGTATGGTATTAGCAGAAAATATAGGACATGATAATCATATACAAATTATATAAAGTTGTTAGATTGAATCATATGCTAGTAAAATATATAGGACTTATTTACTTTTTGTGCCATTTGTTTATAGGTATTTCATAGAGATTTCGTGTTTTTAATAGGGAAATTGTGTTTTCATAAGCTTTCTACAAGGATCTTTCACCTAATGCACCTAATTCCTCATATTACAGCCAGTGTTGGGGAGTATCTAGTTACAAGTAACGGCATTACGTAATTTAATTACAGAATAAATGTAACAGTAATTCCTTATAGTTACTGAGAAAAAAGTGCAATTAAATTACAGTTACTTATGAAAATGTTAAAGATTACAAATACGGTTACATCTGAACAATTTCTTTAAAAGCCTAGGATATGTTGAATAATAATAATTTGTTGCGCTCCCTAATTGCAAGTGGTGCTGTTCTGATTGGTTCTCTGATT
>JAOTRN010018496.1:0-10796 GCA_028566695.1 Bagroides melapterus | reverse complement strand
CTGTACGCCGTCTCATCGTTACCTTTGATCAGGCCTACCACCGTGGTGTCATCTGCGAACTTAATAATGCTGTTTGACTTTCCTTCTACGTTTGGCTCACTCTCCAAGTCGTGGTCACAGTTACTGTGAGAGTGACGTTTGTTTGAGATCTCCTAGGGTTGGGATGGGGACTTTGTTTCTGTGTGCATGTGTGTGAGTGTGTGTGTTGGGGAGGGGTGTCATCCCCTGGCTCTTTGCGAATCTTTGTCAATTTACATCTTTTTGGATAAATGGCTAATTCCTATGTAAGCCCAGGTTTGGCCGGGAGTATTTCCCCTACCCGTTTTCTTAGTTGGAATATCAGAGGTATGGGTAATCCTATTAAGAGATCTAGGGTTTTTGCTCATCTGAAACATTTACATGCTGATATAGTGTTCTTACAAGAGACACATCTTCAAGTTAAGGACCACTTCTCTGTCCCTGGGTAGGTCAATTTTTTCATTCTAATTTTAATTCTAAATCACGGGGTGTGGTCATATTAATAAACAAAAGGCTGCAGTTTTCACCTACTCATATAACTGCTGACAGGAACAGCAGGTATCTCATTGTCGCACTTTTTTCGATTTCATGTCACAGAATGGCCTTGTAGATCAATGGAGAACCCTGGGGCTAAAAAAATTCTCATTTTTCTCTCAGGTGCACCATTCATATTCTAGAATTGATTATTTATTGATAGTCATCTTAACCCATCAGTTGTTTCTTCGGATTATCTAAGTATTGTGATTTCTGACCATGCTCCCTTATCATTGGATATCAAATTGTCCTCACATAAACGTACCCCATCTTCTTGGCGGTTTAACTCTCTTCTTTTAGCAGATAAAGATTTTTGTGCGTTCATTTCTAATTCTATTGATGAATTCTTATTGTTCAACCACTCTGATTCCATTTCATTCTCATTGTTATGGGAGACTCTTAAAGCTTATCTTAGGGGACAAATCATTTCATACTCTGCTTTCCTATATCGAAGTCACAGGGCTAGGCTCAACGCACTTTCATTATCTATTAGCAAACTTGATCATATTTATGCGTTGAATCCTTACCCGGAGCTATACAAGCAGCGCAATGATAAATTGGCACCACTGCTTCTTGGTGTGTTCAATGAATCTTTAGACCAGGGCTCATTACCACCCACGTTTTACCAGGCCTCAATTGCCCTTCTTCTTAAAAAGGGCAAGGATCCCATTCAGTGTGGTTCATATAGGCCATTGTCATTGTTAAATGCTGATGTGAAAGTGCTGGCTAAGATAATTGCATCCTGTTTGGAGGACGTATTACCACATATATCTCTGGAGCAGACTGGCTTCATAAAGGGACAGCACTTGTTTTTTAATACTTGTACACTTTAAATATAATTTACTCCTAACAAATATCTGTATCCCCTGAGGTTGTAATTTCACCGGATGCTGAGAAAGCTTTTGACAGGGTTGAGTGGGAATACTTGTTTACGGTACTGAAGAAATTTGGGTTTGGTGATAAATTTATCTCTAGGATTCGCCTCCTTTACAAATCTCCGCAAGCTAGTGTTCGCACAAATGATGTTAGTTCTGATTATTTCACTCTCAGATGTGGAACCCGGCAGGGATGCCCATTGTCGCCACTGCTTTTTGCCCTTGCTATTGAGCCATTATCCATTAAGCTTAGACCTTCCCTTGCTTTCAAGGGTATTATTCGTGGTGGGGTCTTGTTGGGGGACTTGTTGTTATATGTGACTGATCCTGCTGCCTCTATTCCTGTTATTTTAAATATTTTGGATAACTTTGGATCTTTTTCAGGATTTAAATTAAATTTGAACAAGAGTGACTATTACCCAGTCAATAAAAGTGCTTTACAATTTCAGCATCTGAATCTTGCCTTTCAACCTTAAGTGTTCAGGTTTTAAATATCTTGGAATTACAGTGACGTGTTCTCTACCTGACCTTTCCCATGCCAACTTCTCCCCTCTTATTTCTGATCTGAAATCAGATAGTCAGAGATGGAGCAGTTTACCTCTCTCCTTGACAGGAAAAATCAATGCCGTCAAAATGATTATTCTCCCTAAATTTCTTTATTTTTTTCAATCACTTCCATTTTTTCTACCTAAATACTTCTTTGTTTCGTTAGATAAAATCATGAGCTCTTTTCTTTGGGGTGGAAAACCTCCTAGAATTCGTATGACCTTATTACAGAGATGCAAACTCAGTGGTGGACTTGCTCTGCCTAATTTTCAAATATACTACTGGGCTGCACACATTCAAAAATTAAATTTTTGGATATATTCCCCTGCATCTCCTTGGTGCAGATTAGAGTCATCGTCTTGTGGATCGTCTTCTGTATTAGCTCTACTTTGCACTTCCTTTCCATTCAAACCCGCCTAATATACTGATAATCCAGTGGTACTTAATACACTTAAGATTTGGTATCAGTTTAGACGTCACTTTAGGTTTAGGACTGCCTCAGCAATGGGCCCTTTGCATAAAAACCATTTGTTTCCCCCATCACTTTTAGACTCAGCATTTTTATTGTGGAACAACAAAGGTATCACAAATTGTTAGAGTTTGTATGAGGAGGGAATCTTTAAAAGTTTTGCTAGTCTGTCCTCGGAGTATGCCTGCAGCTCATTTCTTTCGTTACCTACAAGTTCGCAACTATGTTTCAAAGTGTTTTCCTAATTTTCCTTCTATACCTGCTGAACAGCCCTGGGAAAGCCTGATCAAATTTAATCCATATCTGCGAGGTGTGATTTCAAAGATATATGATTTTATTCTAGCTCTTAGTGATTGTAAAATCGCTAAAACTAGATCTGTTTGGGAAAAGGAGTTGGGCTTGCAGTTCAGTGAGGAATGCTGGGATAAAGCCATTGATAGGATACGCTCCAGCTCTTCCTGTGCCCACCTCAGTCTTATAAAATTTAAGGTTTTTCATAGAGTCCACTATTCCAAATCACTGCTGGCTGAAATATATCCTGATGCTGAGGACAGATGTGACAGGTGCCATGCCTCTCCCTGTAATTTGGGTCACGTTTTTTTAATGTCCGAATTTGCAGGTTTATTGGGAAAGTTTTTTTCAATATCATGTCCACTATACTTGGGGTACAGTTGAAACCGTGTCCATTGATTGCTGTGTATGGCATTCCGGATGATTCAGTTAAAATGAGTCCTGCACATAAAGATGTTGTTGCTTTCTCGTCATTGTTGTCCAGACATTCCATACTCTTAAATTGGAAGCCCATTAAGTGTCCCTCTATCTCTCAGTGGTTTAGAGATTTACTATTTTTTCTTAAACTAGAGAAGATTAAATACACACTGAGAGGTTCCACTGAGATGTTTTTTGCAAGTGGCAACCCCTCATTTCTTATTTTGCGAATTTACAGGTATTGCCTGAGTAACTATTCGACCCATAGGGCGCGCATCGGATTATTCGTGTAGCCTGATCTACATAGATCTGATTTACATAGATTCGCTTGAGCCGGAGGATGTGTGTGTATGTGTGTGTGTGTGTGTGTGTGTGTGTCTTTTTGTGTGTCTGTGTGTTTATCTTCTTGTGTTTTGGGTGGGTGGGGGTTGCTTTAGATTCTTTTCCCTTTTCTTTCTATATAAATAACAAAATACTTAATTCAGTGACCTTTCTGATGTCAGTATTTGATGATTGTTCAATAAAAATAATTAGCAAAAAAACAATACATACATTGTCATTTTTATTACAATTTGTGTGGACCCTTTGAAGTTTTCAATCTGCCTTTTAAATGTGCAGGCACACTCAGGGTACAGTTGGAATTAATCAGCAGGTGTCATAATAGTAGCCAGTATAATATTGGAGAAGATGGCAGAAGTATAAGATAAATTGTGGCCATGAAGAGAAGCACATGGTCGTCAAAATCACTCAGATAAGATGCAGCATTCAAACTATGCTATTTGGTATTAACATTGCTCCACAAAAACACACCCCACGCTATTATACAACCTCCACCAGCTTAGAATTCGACCAGTTTGGTTACTACTGGATTCTGACTCTACCGTCTGTGTGCCTCAGCAGAAATCAAGATTCATCAGTCTAAGCTACATTTTTCTAATTTTCTACTGTACTGTCCAGTTTAGTGATCCTGTCATCATTTTTAATCCTCACTTTACAAATTGTAAGATGAAATTAAATTATTTAATGTAAGTTTGTCAATGTTTGACCATGTTGCTGCCTCTATTTGTAGTCATGAGTCACTGTCCAAATACTTTTACTCTGTGGTCACTCGATTTGCACCATGTATGCATTTATGGTTGATGCATCAGAAAAAATAGCATTTTCATAGCATGAAACAGGAAATGGACTTCCACAAACTACTGCAATAAGTACAGAAGCATGCACTTCCTTAATATGCACTATAGCCTAAATTCTATCCTGTTATGAACATAAATGTATAACACTTTTAACAATGGAGAAAGTGTACTCCATATACCATATGTTGGCATACTATTGTATTTTGTTTGGTTGGTAAATACATTTGCTTCACTTTTTTGTGAAAATGTGATTGTGTTGAAAAAATTAAGCTATCTGGCACTCCTATGTCCAGACAATGGAACTTCACATTCTATTGAAGAACCTGTGTGAAACCTCTTTGTTCAAAGGGCAAAATAGCTTTCCCAAATGACACAAATTCATGATCCACAAATGTGTTTCTTGGCAAAAACATATGCATGGAAGTAAATAAAATATTATGTTTAAAAATATTATGTTTAAAAGATTATCATGTGTAAACTTTGTATTATGTGAAAATACCTCTTTCTGACATACTCCAACAAATCTGTTGGTGGACACCAACAATCATTCAACAGTCAAAGGGACTACATTTTTGACTGTATTTAATCTTTTTTTCTCTGTCTCTCCATAGGAGGAAAACAAGCAAATCTTAGCACGACAGAAGTCTAACTCTCAATCCGATTCACATGATGATGAAGTTTCTCCTCCTCCACTAAATCCTGTGGTGAAGGCCCGCCGCAGGAGAGGGGGAGTCAGCGCAGAGGTGTACACAGAGGAGGATGCAGTGAGTTATGTCAGGAAGGTAAGACACACACGTTAGCACAAATTAAACAATTGGGAAGTTGATTGTTGACTCACAAGGCTTTACAAATGACTGCTTGATTAGCCCAGTGCACATGGGCTTTGTTTTCTTTGCAGTTGGGAACTAGCTGCTAAGATGACAAAATTCTAGCGACATATGCAAATGCAAAAAGTCCTGTCCATTGATAATAAACGGGTATGGTGGATGTACAATATATATCACACCATTTTACTAAATTCAGCTAACTTAATTATTTGATCCATGACACATCAGAACAAAGACCTCAGTTGTGTCTAATAAAGGTGAATTAGGACATTACAGAATTATTAACTTTACAGAATACTTCAGTAAACTTTAATTAAAAACTAAAAAATGATTGGGTGTGAAGAGACGAGGAATTAACAGATTTGAGCAGCGTCCACCAAAAACAGGACATCCCATAAAAAAGCCTATAAAATACCCACAAAAGAGAAAAACGTAACGTTTACTCACGTAACCCTGAAAACACTGAAGCCTGATTGGTAACGTCCGCGGGAGTAAGCGGACAAATGGCGTTTCAGCCAGCCATGTTGGGCGGGGCTTTCTGCCTATATAAGCCCCACTGAAATGCTGTATTTCATCAGCTTTTCGACTGAAGCGTCAGGAGCGCTGAGCAATGCTCATATATGTGCAATGCCATGCTGCACTTGCTGGAGCAGGCAGAGTCCTAATCTGGATGTCAGACGACCAAAGGCTCAGTAAGATGGAACCTACTTGGCCCCTTGGACTGAAAGAACTGAGGTCTGAAGGTTTGGAACATCCAGGTTATAGAATCTCACAAAAGGGGAAAGGGAGGACCACCCCACTGCCTCACATATATCAGAGATGGAACGTCGCTAGACCACGCCCACGAGGAGGCTATGCTCAGAGTGTAGTGGGCCCTCACACCCAGGGGGCACAGAGTGTCCATTGACCTATAGGCCAGAACCACTGCATCTACTATCCATCTAGAGATTATTTCTTTTGTGACCAGGAGCCCTTTGGCCCGGCCACCAAAAACAATAAGCCGCTGCTCAGAGCGGCGGAACTGCTCTGAGCGATCCAAATACACCCTTAAAGCCCGGATGGGGCAGAGGGGTTTTGGGGGCTGCTGTCCTTCTTCTGAAGGCAGAGCCGAGAGGACCACCACCTGAAGGCAGCACTTTTGGCACATAGCCCTTTCTTGGCCTAAGGACTACTTTGCTGTCATTAGGTCTGAATTCCAAGCATGAGGGTCCACTGAGAAGGCTTGTAGATTGCCCACTCTCTTTACTGAAGCCAAGGCCAGCAGTAAGGTGACCTTAAGTGAAAGAGCCCTGAGGCTAGCTGACTCCAAAGGCTCAAATGGAAACCTTTTAAGTCCCTGCAGGACCAAGGCTAGGTTGCAAGGGGGAACTGAGGCCTCGAGGGGTTCAGCCCCCTGGCCCCTCTCAGGACCCTAATTATTGAGGCATGTCTCTCTAGAGACTGTCCCACAGTCGGAACATGGTTTGCAGCGATCGCCAGCACATATACCTTAAGAGTAGAAGCAACAGCTCCTGAAGGAAAATCAGCACTGGATCTACATCACAGCTGTGAGGGTCTATATCCTTAGTCCCACACCAGCTCTGAAAAATGGACCATTTTTGAGCATAGAGCCACCTGGTCGCTGGTGCTCTTGCCTCTGAAATAGTGTTCAAGACCTCAGGAGGGAGGCCAAACATGAAGTCTCCACAGTTCCGGTTGCGGGCAGTATATCGTGCTGCCCGCCTGGGATAACAGATCCCTCCTGTGAGGGATGCGCCACGGGGGCGCAAATAGCATCTGTACCATCCCGGGGAACCATGGCTTGGTCGGCCATTCTGGAGCGACTAGCAATACCCTGCACTTGTTGATCACCTGTGACAGCAAAGACAGAAGGAGAAATGCGTAAGATAGGGGGCTAGAGCATCCCACTACTTTGAAAAGAACCTTTCGCAATGGGAGTTCAGTTCCGAGGCAAAGAGATCTATCTCCACTCTGCCGAACATCTCCCAAATCTGAGAGACCATTTCGGGGTGGAGCTTCCATTCCCCTGCTGGAGGACCCTGGCGGGACAGCATGTCTGCGCCAGTGTTCAGCACTCCGGGAAAGTGTGAAGCCCTTAGAAACAAAACTCTCCCTTGAGACACCAGAGGAGGTGATCTGTCAACTGAAAAAGCTGGTGGGACTTGGTGCCGCCCTGGCGATTTATCAGGGCCACTACTGTCATGCTGCCTGAGCAGACCAGAATGTGGTGTCTGAAGATAAGTGGGAGAAATTTTCACTGCCTGGAGTTCCAGGTAGTTGATGTGCTACTATTGCCCCGAAGGCAGGTCTGCCGTCACATATTGCGCCCCATCCAGAATTGGATGCATCTGTGGTCACGACCTTCCTTCTTGTCACAGTCCCGAGATCTGTTCCCTGGCAGAATGTATTGGGGTGTCTCCAAGGTCCTATAGCTCTGACACAGGGTTGTGTCACTATGAGCTTGAGGTGTCCCAGGTGCCAAGCCCAGCATGGAACTTTCCTTTGTAACCTCAACTGTAGAGGACACATTTAGAGCAGACCTAGGGGCAATTACCTGTGAGGCCTAGTAGCCTCTGAAACTTTCTCAGGGGCACCTTGCCCTCTTTGAAATAAGCCGCATGTGACCGGATAGCATTGATGCGTTCCGGTGACAGCCCTGCTTTCATCTGCAGGGAGTCCAATGTCACCCCCAGGAACGTGACTCATTGGCTGGGTAGTAGCATACTCTTGCTGAAGTTGACCTGAAGACCCAGGCTCTGCAGGTGGCTTAATAATATTTCCCTGTGAGTGCTCAGCTCCTCTTTTGACTGAGCTAGCAACAACCAGTTGTCTAGGTAGTTCAGTACGCAGATTCCCTCCCGTCTCAGGGGAGAGAGAGCCACATCGACACATTTCATGAATGAGAGATAATCCGAAGGGTAGAACCTTATATTGGTATTCCTCACCTTTGAACGCAGTCTCAAAAAAGGTCTGTGTCGGGATGCAATGAAGAAAGTATTCATCCTTCAGATCCACCGATATGAACCAGTCCCCTGGACGGATCTGTGACAAAATTTGTTTCAACGTGAGCATCTTGAATGGCCTGCGTATGAGCGAGCGGTTCAATAGCCTCAGATCTAGAATAGGCCGGAGTCCACCGCCGATGTTGAGATGTGGACATAGGCATAGGCATAGACGGGCTGTCACTGCCATATCGTACACTTGTGGTGTGTGTCCAGTGAGGAGGAAAGCTCTTTTTGTGAAGCTTTAAAAATTGTGGTTCTGCCATTATGGCAGTGTGTGGCCTGGATGCGCCGTGGGCGGACCCAGAGCTCACATTTATTACATCATTTCCAGCAGCCCGAGCTGAACGGGTGGCTGGAATACGCTGGCGTTTTGAGTGGAAGCCGGCTGGGGCGGGACTCAACCTCATTCTCCTCTGAACACCCACATCAGGTCCGCTTTGGGGCCCACAGGTCGAGCTCCAGACATGGACGAGGCCCTTGCCACTTTGGGTAAGGGTAATGCTTAGTGGAGCGGAACTGCGGTTCATGACCGGTGGTGGTGGCGGAACAGTCACAGATTTGGACGCCGGCTTCTGAAGTGGCTCTACACAGCTTCGACGGATGAGTCACCTTAGCTGTCAAGGCTCCAGCTGAGGGGGGCATAGGTGTGCCGCAAAGGCTTCTTCCAACAGCGAAATCTTAACGTATCCTTTTTCCTCTTCTCCATTCACAGAAGAGAGCGCTGTATGAGAAGAATGGACGCCACACCTTAGTCAACTCATTGTGGACCTCCGAATAATGGGAGAATGGGGCGTCACGCAAGTGTTGATAGAGGCACTTACGCCCAGCTGTAAAAACCACTCATCAAGTCTGCTTGGAGGTGGCTCCTCCGGAATGGTCCACTCGAGTTCCGCCACTGCTCTGGTGAGAACGCACACCATGTCTGTGTCTGTGCTGGGTTGCACTGACGGCATCTTGGTTAAAGGAGGGAGCTCTAATTCCTCATCAGATGCCACCCAATTGCCGCACTCCGATGCGTCAAGAGACATCGTATCCTTGACATCATCAGCACCGTCAAACGACATCATGCCGCTCGATGCTGTCAAGGGGTGTAGATCGTCATGTGCAAAGCTCACCGGGGATTCAATCAGCGGGGAAGAGGACGATAAGCGCAGGCACTGAGCCGACGTGAGCTTGTCGCTACCTCGCCTCGCTGCTGAGTGGGCACGGCGCTTCTTTCTCAGCACTGGGGAAGTGGCAGCTCACGCTGGCAGATCGCGGAAATAGTTGACCCGGGAGCGGAGCACTCCAAGCTGGAGAGCCTCACAGTGCGTGCATTCAGTGCTGGAGAGGAGTGGAAAATTTGCTCTATGGAAAATTTTGCTCTTTTTAGAGTGTCGCATTACTATACGCTCCAGATAGCTGCAGGAGAAGTGGCGCTTAGTGTAGCCTAGCCTAGCTTAACTTAGCCTAGCCTAGCTTAGCTTAGCCTTTTAGCCACTGTCACTTCCGCTGCTGGGCTTCTTCTACGGTGGTGACGGCTTCTTCTTTGCTTTGGTTCAGTGAGTAGTTTGCGTTGAAGGAGAAGAATGGTGAAATACAATGTTTCAGCGGGGCTTATATAGGCAGAAAGCCCCGCCCAACATAGCGGGTTGAAACGTCATTTGTCCGCTTACTCCCGCTGATGTTACCAATCAGGCTTCAGTGTTCGGAGAATTAGGGAAGGATTCCCATAGTGTCAATATCTGACGCAATGTGAGAGTACATCTCGAAAGGGAATTAGTTCTCTTTTTTTGCATTGACTTAAAGCACAGTAGAACAACATCAGCAGATGACATGTCATCATCATTGACTGTGTACACTTCACACTGGACTTCAAGTAGCATGGATTATTTGCCTCTCCTCTCTTCCTCCAGACTCTGTGATGTTCTCTGTGATGAGACTCTGTGAGGTCAGGGCAGTCGTCTAAGCATTTCACTGCATATCGTACTGTGTATGACTGTGTATGTGACAAATAAAATTTGAATTTGATTTGATTTGATTTGATGTTGATTTCCAAATTAAATGCAAAATTTACTTTCATGTGAGTAATGCTCCAGTTATTCTCCTTAGCCCAAGTAAGACCCTTCTGACAATGTACCAGGTGACTCCAGCCACAGTCCACTCCTTGTGAAATTCCGCCAAGTTTTTGAGTCATTTTCACTCTTCTCAAGGCTATGGTTATCCTTGTTGCTTGAGCACCTTTTCCTACCACACTTTGCCCTTCCAGTCAACATTCCATGAATATGCTATGATACAGCACTCTTTCAGTAAAGATCTTCTGTGGCTTACCAGATAGTAGTAATGTGTACTGGTAGTGGTAGTGTGTACCGTACTTGACTGTGAGAGTCATGGTATTTATACTGCATAACAAATTATTTGCTCAAAGTGGAAATGAAATATTCTAATGTTTTAAGATACACCTTTTCAATGTTTTAGAGCTGTAGGCCACACTTATCAAAATGAAAATAAGTAATACTTTGTGAATGTACATTTAGTAACTCATTTAGTTACAATGAGTCTAGAATATATACACTTCATTTTCAAAAAATAATTAAAGTAATTTGCAAAAAATATTGAACTTTTCAAGTCAAGTCAATAAGCTTTATTGTCATTTCAACCATATATAGCTTAAGCAGTACACAGTGAAATGAGACAAC
>JAOTRN010018494.1:0-10824 GCA_028566695.1 Bagroides melapterus | reverse complement strand
CACACACACACACACAGTATTTTACTGTAATATCTCCACACACACACACATACACACACACACACACACATACACACACACACAGAAAAAGACTGAAACATCACCACACACACACACAAATACACACACACACACACACACACACACACACACACACAAACACATATGCACACACACACACACACACGCGCATACACACAAACACACACACACACACACACACACACAAACACACACACACAAACACACACACACACATGCACAAACACGCACAAACACACACAAACACACACACACGCACAAACACACACACACACAAACACACATGCACACACACACACACGCGCGCATACACACAAACACACACACACACAAACACACACACGCACGCACAAACACGCACAAACACACACGCACACACACACACACACACACACAGAGTCTTAGTTATAAATCTGAACAAAAACAGAAGTTGTTGTTGTGGGTCACAGAGTCAGAGATTTTCAGTGTTAGTATTTTGTCATGAAGCTGCTGCAGAAATCACAGCTTTAAGATGTCTCACGTAAGAAGATACTCGAATTTTTGATTTGATTTTTGATTGTGGCTCAGTTGTGTCTCTGAAGTCAACCTCATTTCCCCAATGTGACACTGATCCCTCTGATGGATCCCAAAAGAAACGTTCACCAGAGCAGGAGAAGGTTTAGACTCGTGATTTCAGCTCTGTGCTTGAGATCTTCTCCTCAGATCCAGCTGTATAAATTCTCCACTGGAACATCCTCCTTCATGTTTCTGTCTCTGATGTGTAATGACCCTGGACCACTGGTAGAGAAGCTGCTCCATATCACGATGCTCCCACCACCGTGCTTCACTCTGAGGGTGAAGGTGTTCCTTCAGTCATATTTACACAATCCTTTTTTCTCCAGAAATATCAATTTGATTCGTCTCAAAGCAGCTTTACAGAAGTAAAGAACAAGTTAAAGTTTATTAAGTGATTATTTATCCATAATAATGATCAAGTCTGAGATGACGGTGATGAGGAAAAACTCCCTGAGAAGATATGATGAAGAAACCTTGAGAGGAACCAGACTCAGAAGTGAACCTTATCTTCATTTAGGTGACATTAAACAGGAAATAATAATAATATAAACGTAAATAATATTCTTTCTTTATAGTTTATAGTCATTTATTCATTATTCACCTCAGTATTTAGGGCCCAAGCACTGCAGTGCACAGGACCCTCTTGTTTTCCGTCGGATTATTTATTATTTTTTTTATAATTATTATTTTTCAAACCTTCTGACACTTTTGGGCGTCTTAACATACTCAAAAAGTCATGAAACTCAGCAGCCAGATTGGAATCTGCAGCCATTAGGACGTCAGTGAAGCTCAGCCTTGGGCGTGGCACACGGCGGATACAGCGCCCCCCGGAAAAACCTGAAAAGTTTAGCTGTATAGCTCATACACACGTGCACATATAAAATTTGGTAGACATTTAGAGCTCATTAAACTGAACCACTTTCACGATGCATGACATGGGTCGTATTCCACAGGAAGTGAGTTATTTAGAGTTGTTTGAAAAGCGCACCCAATGGAATTTGAAATACTCCTCATAGGGAATTAATATGATCTAAATAAATCCAAAATTCCTGGCACTAATTTTCCTTTTGTCCTGCTGTTATTTAAATTCTCCCAGTTTTTAAAGCTCTATGTGATTATAGTGGAAAACACACCAGGCTAACTCTAGTGTTTATTGTCCACGTGCACTATAATCCCTAAATTCTTTGACTATATGGGAAGAAAACACGTGAGATGTGCTATCACGTGGGAACGATTGTCAGATTATATAAACAGCACACTACAAATGAAACAGGAAGCTAATATTTTTTTCAAGAAGGTTTTAGGAAGTTCAGCAATGTTCCGTGTTCCTTCAGAAATAGACTGGGGACTTTTCTGTGTGTTCGGTGTAAAGCTCCGATGTTCTTCATGTTGTTTGAAGACCACAAGAGCAGAAGGAAGTGATGAAGGTGAAGTCAGACAATAATACTTAGAAAGTGTGCTACAGTGGAACTTGTGGAACTCAAGTAAATAAATTCAGCTTACTGACCCGTGCAGTGAAAGTTGGTATATGGGTTAAAGATGAACTGAAATTACCATAAAGCACTGGTGAAGAAATGGCTTAGTAAATATTGTATCTTCATTCTAGAAGCTCCATAAAGGTCTTGAATTGAGGTCATGGCTTGATTTAGAGTTCTCGTCCTGTTAGAAGATGAACCTCAGCTCCAGTCTCAATCCTCCTTCAGACTTCTCTCCAAGGCCCAAAAATCCTGACCAGCTTCCTGTTGATGACATGCGAGTCCACTCCACGATGCAACCACCGCCATGCTTCAGTGTTGGAATGGTGTTCTCAGGGTGATGAACACTGCTAGGATTCCACCAAACATACAGTAGCGGCAAGATCCCACGTTCGTGTTGCCGTGACCTGGGTTCGATACCCAGGCAAGGGACCGACCAGCTAAGCTAACCCAACCAACGAAGAGTTAACTCTCAGTGCTGGTCAAATGAAATCAGAAGGTTGTGTTAGGAACGGCGTCTGGAGGTAAACCTGTGACAGATCTAATATCCGGACCATGTGATCTGCTGTGGACATGGGAGCAGGGATAATACAGATAATACAATAATACAGTAGCACCAAAGGAACCAAGTTCAAATCGGTTCCATCAGAATAGAGAACCGTTTCAATGTTCCACATATTATTACTTCATCACTTCCCATTTTTAATCTTGTTAACATCATGAGAAATTCTCTTGAAAATGTCACACTGTAAATAAATGTGAAATCACTCGAAGACTTTCTTCTTTTTTATACAGCACAAAAATATTTAACCTTCTTCCCAAAGACGAAGACAAATAAAGAGAAACAAAACCACAACAATATTAAATCTACTGTAACACAACATCAGCTGGATGGAGCCTTAAAAATCTTACGCTCAATTTACAGATTAATAAATATCTCTTAAACGTTTGGTCGAATATTCTTACACATCGTCTGAGCTCGGGTTCACTCAGTCTCCTGTCTGTCAACGGCCTGAAGGAGAAAATCTGACTTTAACAGACGAAATATATACAATGGGGTTGAAAAGAGTTTAAGCCGCTTTGTTTTTTCCCCAATTGCAGTGTTCTACATTTCATTTCATTTCACAGTACAGTAATTCAATTCAATTCAATTCAATTTTATTTGTATAGAGCTTTTAACAATGCACATTGTCTCCAAGCAGCTTTACAGAACATAAGCATAAAAAAATAGTTATAACAAAATACTAGAAAATTGTACAAAAATGATTAAATCAAGATTAATAGCTATTTATTTAGTGTGTTTGTATTTCTCCCCATTGAGCAAGTCTGAGGTGACTCTGGTGACAGTGGCAAGAAAAACTCCATTAGATGGAAGAGTAAGAAACCTTGAGAGGAACCAGACTCAAAAGTGGACCTCGTCCTCATTTGTGTGACACTGGATTAATTAAAGAAATAAACAGTGCGACATGTTAGGAGGTTGTTGTCCTCGATGGTGTGTCCTTATGAAAGGAATAAAACTTCATGAAGCAGAATCCAGCCGGAGCAGGTACTTCTCCAGATGCCCCAGGATCCTGGCAGGGTTGGCCTTACAGTATCCTTGTAACGTTCTGTAATAAAAAACAACTGCAATTTTCTCTCATTCTTTGTTTCAGATTGTCTCAAGATTGGGTTTAGGATTGTTTATGAACTTCCAGCTTCAGCTAGAATCAGGTTGAGCCAAAGTGTGTTGGCTTTATGCTTTGAGATGTTTTGTTTTATTTTATTGTTCTGTGATGAAGAGCTATCACATGTGCCTCCAGTCAAAACATCTTGTAGCACTATAATTATGTCTGAATACTTTAAATATTTATTTGTTATGTTTTAAGTGTTTTCAGAGTTTTAATTTTTTAATTTTTAATTGTTAGTTTTGAACAATAAAGACAACATTATAACAGTCAGAACAAGAGCTAGTATAATAATTAAAATTCATCAGTCATATTGAGAAAAGGGTGGAGACAGGAAATTATTGGGAGGTGAAGAAAAGGCAAGAGATCTGATGTGATGTTCAGGTGAAAGTGTAGAGTTGAGGAGAAGAACAAGATTCTAAACGAGAGGATTCAGAGTCTTCTAACAAAATCTGTGTTCCACTCAAGAACATTTCCACTCATCAGTCCAAAGCATTAAGATTATTATGTAAGAAAATTATGTGATTATTATTATTATTATTATTGTGACATGGAATGATGAAAGAATTCCCAGATGTCTGGTAGAATGTGTACAGACATATTACTGACTATCATCAGCATAAAAAAACTCCAGTGTCCTCTGAAGGGCTCTGACCGTAATGGTCTCAGAATTAAAAGAAACAATGACTCTCAGGAAACCAGAATATTTAGTGCACAGTAAAAGTCTTTATTGGAAAATTTAATTTAATTGAGATTTAAATGTGAACAAACATAAAGAAGTCACAGACAGTGACACTGATCTCCTGAGGATAACACCAGAGGAGCAGAGATGAGAATATGGAAATATTAATTTAGTGTTCTGTGTTGAAATCCTCTAATGTTGAGGCTCAGAGGTTTGATGATTCACTGGAGTTTTGTTTTTCTTATCCACTGCGCTCATGTAACGGTTGACCCAATCAGCTGTAGGATCCATACAGAATCTCTTTTCAATATTTTTTGCCTTGTTAAAAGTCTCAAAGCTGTGACACAAAAAAGAGACAAACAGATGCTTAAAACAAACCAACCAGCCAATCAATCAAACAAATATACAAATATTATAAAAAATACTATATTTATACCAGCAGGTGATACTCACACAACGGCCTTTACGGGGCAGTCGCTGCTGGTCCACCAGTAATTCACAATGTGCTTTACTGGGATCTTCATTGTAGTTGTGTCTGAACAGCAGAGAGTCATGTGGTCTAAACTGGTGGGAGCTGAAATAAAACAGTGATTGTAGAGATGATGATGATGATGAAGATGATGATGATGATGATTATTATTATTATTATAAATCACAATGATGCCTACAAGACAATACAGATATCTTTAGATATCAGAAGAGAAAAACAAGAGAGCAAACTTTTTATTTCCATCCCTGGCTCGATCTAATTTACTTGCAAAATTTCTATTCAGATTGTAGAGGCTCATTTCCCTGTCTATAAAAATTGCAAAAACTCCACCATATTAACCGAGGGATTTAAAACTCACCACTGAACACCAGATGAAGAGAGCAGAGTGACAGCAGAACCAGCAGAGTCATCAGGTTCCTCATTGTAGCAGAACGTCTGGATTCTCACAGAGAGAGACGGAGCTGAGTGAGAGAGAGATTCAGGAGAGAGGAGTGGAGTGATGGAGGAGAGAGCTGCTGTCCATCTTATATATACACTGAGAGAGAGAGAGAGAGAGAGAGAGAGAGAGAGAGAGAAATAGAATCTTGTTTCTAAGTACTTGGTTTCCTGCTACAGTAAAACATCCTTCCTCTTTTCTTCTGTTTCCTTCCATGTAAATCATTCACCATCTGAAGACTTTTTTCACATGATGAATTATTATTTATCATTTTAACAGATTGAAGTGCTATATATTTATTAGGATGTATTTTGATCTCATTAGATATTCTGGTTTGTTTATTTTTTATCAACCTTTCAGTCAGATTCCATGTGATACCGACAGGTGCATAAAAATCTGCTCAACTGATGACTTTTATTTTATTTTATATTAGCCGTCTTCCAGTTGGTATTGAAATTAAAAATGAATATAACAATATATAAGTGAAGACAAACAGAAGTCCTAAAAGTCCATGCATTATTAGATTTTTTTTTCTTTCTTGTGTTATCGTAATCACAACTTTTTTTTTTTCTCCAAATTTTTTCTCCTGTTCTGTTCCTTAGCCCATTGTTAATATATAATGAATTATTAAAACATTAAGTCTTTATTCTCATAAATTCTGTCAGATGTTTTGTGTTCGGGTTGTTGCTCATTTATTAAAAATTAGTGTTTTGTATTAATTTATTGTTTTGTGTTGTAAGATCTTGTGGATTCTCTCTTTCCTCTTTCAGCTCTGTTACCGTTACGTATCTAAAAGCCGCTCCTACAATATACGTGCGGTCAGTTTAACTGTGCTTTCAGAAACATCTGGATTAACAGCAGTGGAGTCACTGTATTGTCTTCAGGGATAAAGATACAGACGTCACAGACTCCTTCTTTTATGTAGAAGTTATAAATCACGTGAGTCTCTGATTAAAGTAAAAGAGCATCAGATCATCCGTGATGCTGCTTTACTGCGGTTCTGCTGCCTCTAGAACATGTTCTGATGTAGAGATCAGGAGAAAATAAAATCGTTATCACGACAAAACAACTTTTTTTTTATGTTGACATAACGAGAAAAGTCAGTGTTTATCACGACAAAACAAGAAATAAAAAGTATAATAATGCATGACCTCTTAGGACTATCTTTAATTTGGTTTTATTTACATACAAATCTATCAGCACTTTTTATTCGTAATTTAATATAAAATAGTTGGAATATTGATTCATTTTTTACTTCCTACTCCAATATCATGTCATACACAGCTTCAAAAACTGAATGAATTTTGCCAATGAACAATCCTTGACTGAATACGAGAAATAATATTTCTGAGGAAGCTCAATAAGCGATGACATAACAGTCTGAAATGATATACAGTGAATATGAGCCATAAATAGAGCGGGGAATGTTTGTTGTGTGTTAAATGAAGAGCTGAGCAGTTTCACATGTAGTACACAAACCACGAGGCAGAAGGAAGTGATTCTCAGAGAATCTCTACAGAGAACTAGAATTACATGTCAAAAATGATAAGAAATGCATGGTTTGAGTTTTATACATTAAAAAAAACTTTGGATAGTTTTATTGAGATGTCATATATCTGATGGCAAAATCAGGTAAATATGAGTTTTAAAAAAAATTGCTAAAAATAATTCTAGAGTTTCACAGGATATTGCAGTCTGAAATGCTATACAGTAAAATTTATTTCTTTTTAGGACATCTCTCCTCTCTCATTATTTTACTCACAAAAATGTAGAATGGTGAACGAAAAACATTTGCAAAATTAAACTTAGCAAAAATCCAAATAATTCATTATCTCAGGAGCTCCTTTAATAGCAGCTACATCTTCAGGCATTTTCTGTGTCTTCAAACTTTGTGCGGTTTCTCTCACCGTTCCTGGCAGATCATCTGAAGCTCTATCAGATTGGATAGGGAGTGTGTGTGTGTGTGTGTGTGTGTGTGAAAGCCCATCTTCAGCTGATGTACTGAAAAACAGACCTGGTGTACAGTCAGGAGCAGATTTTCTTTAAAGTCGTGTCTTTATTAAGCTGCATTTATCCTGCCTTCAATACTGACTCGTCTATCCGTCCCTGCATATGGATTTATCCACACACACAAACACACACAAACACACACACACACATTTATTCTACAGTGTGACTGAATTGTCTGATCTGATTGTTCACCTTCATTTAGACTCTGAATATCAGAACGTAGCAGAACAGTGAAATTTAAGACGTTCACTTGTACAACAACTAGTAGGTACGGTGTCGCTTGAAAGTTTGTGAACCCTGTGGAAATTTCTATATTTCTGCTTAAATAAAAACATCATCAGATTTTTACACGACTCCTAAACGCAGACAAAGTGAACACAATCAAACAAATCAGACAAATATATCACACTTGGTCATTTTTTTATTCAGGAAAATGTTCCAGTATTATATTTCTGTGGTAAAAGTGTGGGAATCTTTACTGGTTTCTGGTAACTTTTGATCAGTTTCAGTAGTGGGAAATATTTGATCCCATTCCTCAGTACAGAAGAGCTTCAGCACTGGGATTTTGTCCTCATATGAACTTGCTTCAGGTCCTTCCACAAGATTTCTTCTGGATTAAGGTCAGGACTTTGACTTTCCGTTAAAAAAACATTATCTTTGTTAATTGTTAATCATTCTGTGAGACTTGGGAGATTGTGATTGTTATCTTGGTGTGTGACTCATTTTCTCTTGAGATTCAGTTCATGGACAGAGCTCCTGACATTTTTCTTTTAGAGTTCACTGATATAATTCTGAATTCATCGTTCCATCAATAATCATAAGCTGTCCTGGCCCAGATGCAGCAATACAGTCCCCCCAAAAAAATCAGACAAACATATCATACTTGGTCATTTTTTTTTATTCAGGAACATTTTCCTGACTAAAAGTATGATTATATTTGCCAGATGATTTTTTTTTATTGCTTTTAGACTTTTAGGTCAAATTTATGCTCCAATATTTATCTTATTAATTACAATTATAATCCAATTTCAATAAAATAATTATAACTCAATGACTCTCAGGAAACCGTAAGACAAACTGTATAGTGTAAGAATTTATTAAACAGAGACATGATACATGTGTAGAACAGACATTTCATTTCATTTTACTGCTCCATCCATCGGGTAACAAGTATGAAGAAGACACTGAGTGATTCTGAACTCTTATAAACACCAGATGGCGCTGTCACATTGGGGCCCAGTGTTGAGAATATTTACAACTAAATCTAAACAGACAAAAAGGTTATAATAATAATAATAATTTAGTGTTCTGTGCTGAAATCCTGTCTCATGCTGAGGTTCAGAGGCTTGATGTCCCAGAGGCGAGGTGATTCTTCATGTACTTATCGACCCAAGCCGTCGTAGGATTCAAACATAATTTCTGTTTTGGAGTCTCAAAGCTGAAACACAGAATGAGAGATAGAAGGATGTTTAAGACAGAATATAGAACAGCTCTTGGGAAAAAAAAAAACCCACTATATATATTATTTGAATCTTGGATTTCTACCAGCAGGTGATACTCACACAATGGCCTTTACGGGGCAGTTGCTGCTGGTCTTCCAGAATTTCACAATGTTCTTTACTGGGATCTTTATTTTAGTTGTGCTCGAACAGCAGGGAGTCTTGTGGTCTAAAGCCATGGGAGCTGAAATAAAACAGTAGAGATTATTATGATTGTTATGATTATGATGATGATTATTATTATAAATCACATTAATACCTCTAAGACACCAGAGTGTCAACAACAACAACAACAACAACAACAACATTTAAAACTCACCACTGAACACCAGATGAAGAGAGCAGAGCGACAGAAGAACCAGCAGAATCATCAGGTTCCTCATTGTAGCAGAACGTCTGGATTCTCACAGATAGAGACGGAGCTGAGTGAGAGAGAGAGAGATTCAGGAGAGAGGAGTGGAGTGATGGAGGAGAGAGAGCTGCTGTCCATCTTATATATACAGAGAGAGAGAGAGAGAGAGAGAGAGAGAGAGAGAGAGAGAGAGAAAGGAGAAGGGTCTCTTATTTCTGAGTACCACTACAGTGTGACATCCTTCCTCTTTTCTTCTTCTGTTTCCTGACATTAATTCTATGTAATTCTGTCTCATTGTATGATTTTGTTGGGATTTTTTTTTTTTTCCACATGATGTGTTTCTTATTATTTAGACAGATGGAGTTTTCATTTATATTTTTTCCTTTTTGTTCTTAATTAAAGGTAATGTTTACTTTAAAATGAATCAGGAGTTTGGTAGAACAACATATGGGAACTATATGAAGGTGAAGTGCTCAGTGTCATTATGGTGACTTCATACCTCATTATATATTCCTGTGAGATTTTCTTTATATTTAACAGTAAAGGTGATTGTGCTGCATGTCTATAGAGTTTAACAGAAAGAGCTTCAGAGTTCAGGAGACTATTCATTAAGTCAGATTATATGTGCTATACAGTAAAGTACATAAATATTTAGCTGTAGACTTAGATATTGTAATTTTAGCCACCTTCTACTTTGGTGTTGAAATAAATGAATGAATACGACCTCAAAGTGCAGCTTTTCAACTTAAATCTGAACTTATTTACATTCAAATCATCCAGCGTGTTTTATATCTTATCTGGTTTAAAAAAAAATTGTGATTCGTTATTTAATTTCACCTTCAATATCCTGTTACAGACAGCTACAATAAAATAAAGTTTGTCAGAATCTCTGAATGAAGATTTTCCCTCAGCACATAAATGACCTGTGAAGTAATAATATTTCTAAGGAAGGTCAATAGGTTTAAAGCGATGACGTAACAGTCTGAGATATTATACGGCGAATCAGAGCCATAAATAGAGCTGGGAATGTTTGATATCTGTTCGTTAAAATGCTGAGCGTGTAAATTAGAGAAGGAAATGATTGTCGGGTGAATTCAGACATTAATACCTAGAAGATTAACTACAGGGAACTCTTATTACTGGAGCACTTCATGAAAATGGCACAAAATATGATAAATGTGTAGTCTGGACCTTCAGTGAGGACTTACACGACTTAATTCACCTCTTAATACCACCACTGTCACGGCTCTATTATAGAAATAATCAATTCTATACAAAAACACAATATAACAAGGCATGGTGTTACAGAGACATTTCACGTGTTGAGGGTGAAAACCATTTTTACTAAAGTAATAAACCCAGTTAAGACGACTCCAAACCTCTACACTACAACCACAACTGTGTCACGTACATCATCTGGAGCTTCGGGTTTGGAATTTTCTGGAAAGTCCGTCTTGAAAACAGATTTTTAAGTTAATGTCTGAGACCAAGTTAATTTCTCCTCCATCAGACATTGTGGTGTAAAAAAATTCTAACTCTAACGTATTAACGTGTGCAGATCTCTACAGACGTGTTTTACTAGTCCAACGTGACTGGAACAGTTTTGCTCTGAACAACCA
>JAOTRN010018488.1:0-10880 GCA_028566695.1 Bagroides melapterus | reverse complement strand
AACACTACACTGTGACAAACATGCAAAAAAATAAGAAATCAGTAGGGGGGCAAACACTTTTTCACACCACTGTACTTCATTTGAAATACAAGGTGGACATTTGTGTTGCATTAATAAATTTTAATAAATTAATGCATTGTGTATTAAGCTTACAGAATAGACCGATTTAAAAGAACTCCTTCTGAAAAAGGTAACTACTAAGCAGGCTTAATACTTGGACTTAAAAATTATTTGTATGCAGGTATAGTAGTTGATCATTCATTGTGAAATAACCAGCAAAAGATGATCATATTTCATATATTCCATCAGGTAATACCTTTGTTAGCTCATAAAAGTTTTCCATGTCATCTCTAAATTATTATTATTATTATTATTATTATTATTATTATTATTATTATTATTATTAAAATTAAAAAGGGGAAACTGCAAAGCATTTTTTTTTAATAAATTCTGGGAATTTTTACAGAATAAAATTGTATTGTATTTTATCATTTTTGATAGTTAATTTTACAAGGAATAGATGTTGTTTTTTGTGGCACAAACTTAATTTTATAGGTTGTTTTCTTGTTCATTTTAAGGAAAAACATTGTATTTTCCTCAAGTTAAAACTTTTTCTTTTACAGTAAAACATTGACTCCAGCACCAGATTTAACCGTAGAAACAACAATGACAATGCCTGCCAACTGTAAAAGAAAAAAAATGTTTTACTCGTCATTTTACGGTGGAATTCTGGCAACCCCAGCTGCCAGCGTTTTACCGTAGAATCTATGTTTTTTTTTTGTTTTTTTTACAGTGTACAGTTTACATTGTTAGTTGCACATTAGACCTGTGTATTTTTTTTTATTAAGCAATAGGAATAATTTAATTACTATAGAATAATTTGAGATAAAAAGAGATTTATTTTTTCAAAATCCTTTGTACATGTTTAGGTTGTGCAACTCTATATTTCAAACAGGAAAGAAAGCCTTGTTTGCATTATGGTCATAATATTATAGACATTACAAAAAAAAATTACTAAAATCAAAGAGTACTTATATGTAGTCAAACCACTGTCAGCATGCACATTTCTCTGTCTCAGTGAGAAAATAACACAGTCTAATGTCATTAGGTTATAATCACAATCATGGGTAAATGTCAGCAAAACAAATGGTCACTCGAAGATATTTATGATGTTTTTGAACATTTATGACATTGTTGTTTTGGATCGACATTCCAAAAAAATAATAAAAATCTGAGTGATGATCTTCCGTAATCGTTTATGCTGTAATGCTGTAATTGTGTGTTAAAACTTTCTAGTAGAGAGGCACCATGAAAGTGTGCAAGGAACAGGCACCATATGATACACTTGCGCTACTTAACGATCAAGCTCAGGTTTTGACAGACACCTCTGCAAGGGGTGAGAGTATCACAATCCACTTTTGAAGAACACTTCAGAAATATAGAGACTGTACAACAAGATGCATACTGCTCGTCAAGTCAAGAAGCTTTTATTGTCAGTTCAACCATATAAGCAGTACACAGTGAAATGAGAGAACGTTTCTCCAGGGCCTAAGTTTCTGAAGGGCCACATTGAAATTCACAAAGAAATACAGAGATTAATCAAAAACAAAACAAAATCAAAACATACTAAAAGAAGGAATAGCAAAAATATGGAAGAAAAAGGGATCTGCTGATGACTGAACATATGTTATCATTTAAGCCAAGTGAAAGTAGTTTCACGGCTTTGTCTTTCATGCTTGGGGAACAGGCTCACTAACCATTTTTGTTGATATATAGTATAAATTCTGAAGTCAACACAAACATTTGTCTGCCAATTTACAGAGAAATGTATCCAAAATAACCAGAAGGATTGTCACCATGAAAAATGACATCAACAGGGAAAGGTTTTAGACTGGCCATTTCAATCATCTCACCTTAACTAACAATTAATTGAGTTTAGTGATATTAGTGGATTTAAGTTTACTGATAGATGAAAGTTTAGTGGATTAGTGGATTGCTGAATTGTGGCAGTTATAACAAACAGGGCAAATGCAACTAAACATTAAGTGTTATTTACTTTAAGACTTTGAATATCTGTTCCAAATACCTTGTTTACAACTCTAAAGATTTTGGTGTGTTGCTACCAAATGTGCCATGGTTTCAGGAAATAAACCTGAAATTATTTCTTTGTTATTATTTCTCATTGAGGTCTTTAGATCTTAAACCCAAACTGTCTTAAATATATAGCAAAAACAAGAACTGACCTTGCCATTCCAATACATTCATAGGGAATGCCAATAATTATTTTTTGGTTATGCCTGTTTCACCCCGAATGCATGAGCAGAAACAGGAGACATCCATTGCACTTTCAAACTAACAAATATCATATTGTGCATCTGAACCATGATGTGTGTACTGCCAATATAAGGCAAAGAGTTTACATTACATTTATTTGATTTTAAACGTAAATAGAATAAAGTTAATACATCAAGTAGCAAAACCTCTTCAAAAGGATTACTTTATTAATATTGACATTGTTGTAGACAGAAGGACATTGTGCTTTATATGTTGCTAAAATTTGGAAGAAGAATGATATGAATGATAAGAATGAATGTGTGTTGACTATCACTTATGCAGAACGTAAAATACGAAGTAATTTCTACTGTCAATAGAGTAGTATAAGTTTCTATATTTTTCCAGTTTCATCAATTACGTCCATCATTTATGTTCCGCGTTTCCCGTGTCAGCAGGTGCACTGCATAATTTATTCAGAAATCCCAAAGCGACAGAAAGACCCGAATTGTGGCTAAGGCTGCGACGGTGGCAATTTTTTACTACCGCGGTGGGAAATCGCTAACAACCGCCAGTGTTGTGGTGGTGGTGGTGGGTGGAGGAGGGGGTTATAGCTATATACACACACCCAGTGGTGTAATTTTGCTTTGAAAAGCGGTGGGGACAAAGTAGACAGATGGTGGTCAGAACGTATTATTTAATCAATCATGAAAGGAGCATTCAGTGGTGCCGTAAAATAATCTGCGACAGAATATGAATTGCTCTTATTGTTTCACTGAACACGCTGTCCTGATGCGCTCAACTGGATCCGGCACCGGTAAAAGTGTGATTTCACAAGAAAAGACAAATGCTATGTGTATGACACACAAAGTCCAGTTCACTGCACCTCTCAACCGAGAGGAAAAAAAAGTTCCACCCATCCCAACCAAAAATTACACCTTTGTACCCAAGCAGCCATACCTAAGTTAATTTACATTTTATGTGAAAATTAAGAAAGCCAAAAACCCAAAAAATTATGCTAAAACATCCGTACAAATGTGCATGATTATTTTTGAACACGATACAGCCTATATAATATAGTTAAATGTTAAATACCAAATGTGACTGCTTGTAACAGTATAATAATTGAATACTTTTGAAGAAGAGCCTTTAAATAATATATATTAAAGAACTTTACTGTGTTAACTATTAAAGCAGGTTTAAGTCCACCTTTTCTATTCAGATTTTAAATCCTGTGCCAGAAAATCTAACATGTTGACTTTGTCCGGTTTGAGCGAAGAACTAATTGGGGTTGTAGTGCAAATGCAAAGATACTTTTTCACAACCGTGGCCAATAGATGGTATCATGCCTCATTGTTCCGCCAGCAAGCAACTGGGTCATCGCTGGTATCGATTGTCTCTTCTTGCAAATAGCGCGTTAATGGCTGAATCGTGCCGAAACTCACCGGTCTAACAGAAACGCCATACACATTAGCATATGACATCACATGCACTACCGCTGGAGGCAATAGACAACCGTGGTTGTCACAGCAACCGTCACAGCCCTAAGTGTGGCAAAGACAAAACCTGGCAATTTTTGGCGATGCTAACTGGTTCCCGTTCGCGATGGAACCAAAATCAAATGGCTGCATGCAAGTAAACGATAGCAGGTAGCATGTGTACATAACAGCTACTACTGATTACACTACCATGGCGAGACAGTTGACTATCTTCTATGCCTTTCTGGCTTTGACTTTGTGATTCCGTGATTCACCACAGAAAATATACATTAAAAAAATGGCATTTACTAAGTCAAAAGGACTAACTCACAATAATGGTATTCACTTTCTCCATCTATTAGGGATACTGAGAGCAAAAGAGTACTGTACTCAACACCAAGTAAGGAAGTGGTTATTGTACTCATGGCTTGAAGAAAATTACCTAAACCGCTATATATTTTTAAAACATTCATTAAACATAAAACATTCATTTCTGTATTGCAGATTAAGAAACAAACTCCAATCTGTTTGTTTGACCTGTGTATTTTCAAAGGAAATTAATTAATATTGTTATAATAATTAGGACTTACCAACAAACATTTTTGTTGCCGAACAATGATACTAAACTTTTCTCAAAAGCTGCATCTGAGTGGCATTTAAAAAATAACTTTACCTTTCCTGAAAGAAACACAAAGATTGCAATACGCTTGAAAGTAGAGTTGATATAACTGAAGTCTCATGTATATGAAATTTGTGAAATATGGCCGGTGTATAACAATGAAGATGATCTACAGATCGCCGAAAGATGGCGCACCATAAATGCTATATCGCGTAGGATACTCACCGGACGTATTTGTTTACCCCGCTTGACAAATCAAATTATGTACTCAAATCCAATTTTTTTCGGATTTAAAATAAACACCAAATCAAATGCATCTGTTCGAATTGTAGTCTATTTCTAATCTGTATTGTAAGACCACATCCACGAGTAGTGTGTGGTAAGGCAGGTGAAAATTAGCAATCAACCAACATAGGGATCTTTGTCTTCGAAATATGTCAAATTTATTTAAAGACTGTATTTAAATGACACGAAAACTAGATCGGCATTCCCGTAGGTAAATACATAATACTTGCAAAAGCCGAAAAAACGTGGAAAAAAGAAGGTAAGCTTGCCATTTTCGAATAAGGACAACGACCCAAGCACAGTTTCACTAACCGACCGGAAACTGTTCATTTTATTGCTTACGACTATAGACTCAAAAAAATCTTGCCAAACAATAAACACAATTGCTACACACAATTGGCACTATGCAGTCTTTGCTGCAAGTATTCAATCACAGCAAACAAACAAAAAAAGACACAATTATCATAAGTACTCTGACTAGGAATTATTACAGTGACTGTCACCACATTTAGGATTCTCTCGGTAAACTGAACCATCTGCCAGCGTTTTAGTTAACTCTAATGTGGGAGCTAATGGCGGTAATAAAAATGGCATTTTCCGAAAAGGTTTTTCTAGCAGTTCATGTACATTATATTAGAGAGTAATTGTTGGGTTCATAAAAACATAGATATTACCCAGTTCAATAATAGAGTAGTACGTTAACATATAGGCTAAAAACTAGCAATCCGGCTAACGTTTGGCCTTTATCATTAAAAAAATCGGTGGACAAGATTAAGAGAGATTATGCCGTTTTCATCCGCTAGAACATAATTGTCGTTGAATGCAACATGTTTACTACGTAATATATATTCACTTACGTTTATTGCATTGTTTCTCCGTGTTTCCTGATTCCTCGGTATTCCTCGTTCTTTCGTTCCGTTGCCGGAGTTGGGAATCGGGAGGAGTTTCCGCTCTGGATTCAGAGCATGACGTTTTACAGCGCTAACCCGAGCCACAGCTCTGCCCCGTTCAACCTCTGCTGCGCATTGAATGAGGAATGTAGCATTGCAGTTTAAATAACAGTGGGCAATATTTGGAGGATGTTGAATTTTAAATATTAAATAGAGCGATAAAATATAAATGTTTTATTATACATTAACGTATTTGATCTTCATGGAATAATCTATATACAAAAAAAAAAAGAAACAAAAGAAAGTACAAAAAAAAAACAAAGTAGAAAGAAAAAAGAAATAAGCTACCCACCCACCCGAACCAAAACCCCCCAACATCTGCACATATAAATAACACAGCATTGTGCTGTAACAAAAGTAATTTACCACAGGTGACACCACACTTTAGACATAAGCCCATGCATGTCAAAAAGGCAAAAGAGACAACAGAAATATAAATCATCCAAACTATGAACTACAGCATCGCAGAGAAAAGAAAAGGGGGGAAAGAATATGTATACATGCCTGCATACAGAAATATGTATACACATACCAAATGATCTGCTAGGTAGTTTCTTCAGCTCCCTAAAGTATGACATTTTAAGTATAACTTATTTACTGAGCCTTCAGTGTAAATTTGTCCTTTTCAAGTTTTAGAAACAGCATCACGTCTTCCAGCCTGTTGCTGACAAAGGGGTAGAGGATTTCAAGTTCAGCAAAATTCTGCTGTGAGCAAGGAGAGAAGTAAAGGTAATAATGTCCCTCTGACTAGTAGTGTATCTGGTGTTCTAAAAAAGCTATTGAAAGGTTAGGCATCAACACAACACCAAGAGCATCACTGAGGGCCATAAAAACCAAAGCCCAGTATTTACCTAGTCCAGAGCAAGACCAAAACATGTGTACCAGGGTGGCTGGAGAATTAGATTATCGATCAGAAGAAGCGTCTAACCCATGATATATTCCAGCAAGCCTGACCTTACTTAGATGGGCCCTATGCAAAACTTTAAATTGTATAAGCCCTGATATAGCAGAGGGCAATGATTAGTGGATCATTTTAATTGCCACCTTCCAAAAGGCCTCAGAAAGCTTTATGCCCAGTTCATGATGTTTGTGAATCAATTAAACACCAATTTGTTTCAGGGCAGTACAGCCAGTATAGTATCTTTTGTATGTTGGATCCCCAATAATAATGAATAAAACTTCGAAGACCCAATCCTCCTACCTCACGCCTCCTCTGGAAGATATGTTTGCTGACTCTCAGAATTTTGTTCTCCCGGATAAAGGATATTGATTGATTGGTTAAAAAGAAAAAAAGACGGGCAAAAAACTGGTAAAGATTGAAAGAGATAAAGAAACTTTGGAAGTATTGACATTTTGACCAAATATATTCTTCCAGCTACAATAAGGGGAAGACTATGCCACTTCTCCAACTCAGCCCTCATCTATTTTACTTGAGGTTTACAGTTGGCATTGAACAAGAAAGAGAAAGTACGTGTCATATTTATTCCAAGACCCTTCAGCATTCACATTTATGAAAATTTAATTTATAACCCAAAAATGCTCCAAACCGATCCAACAGTGAAATAACAGTGGGGCAGCTAGTAATGGGATCACTACGTAAAGCAAAAGGTCATCTGTGTACAGAGACAAATAATGTTCGACATTCCCTCATTTAATTCCTTAAAACAAAATGGTTGATTTCAGTGCTGCCGATAAAGCTTCAGTTCCAATAGCAAAGAGAAGTGGGGTTAGTGGATGAATGTCAAAGGTGAGTGGTAGAGAAGTTTAGCCCAAGATACAAACGTCTTGCCAAAACCATTTTTTTTCAAAGCTGCAAACAGATATGGCCATTCAATTAGATCAAAAACCTTTTCCGCATCCAAAGATACAATTATCTCAGGTCTTGAGGAAGGATCAGATGAGTGCATTATGTTGGCTAGTCAAAATGAGTGACGTTCTTGATGAATCTTGTTTGATCATCTGAAATTATTGTAGGGAAGACAAGTTCTAAGCGGCAGGCTAGCACCTTAGCTAAAATTTTTATATCAGCATTTATAAAAGAAATAGGATGGTATGATTGACATTGAGTAAGGTCAATTTGCTTAACCATTGATATAAGTAGGCTATCTATGAAGAAATAATCTAAGATGGATAAGGAATGGTGAACATGGGAATAAAAAGAGAACTGCTTAACTGATGGGTTAAGGAATCTCCATGGATCCACAATCTGCTGCAATACATGTAGAGAAAGCATTAGTCATATCTAAAGGGCTGCTACTAATGGTAGATCTGTCAAGCACGGGGTCAAGACATCATCCCAGTTGGGTGCATAAACATTTACTAGAACAACTGGTGTTTGAAAAAGAGAGAAGCAGGGACTATAATAAAACAGCCATTAGAACCACTAATTATGTCAGATGGTGTGAACTGTACACTGTAAAATGTAACTGATGAACGTACTAATAAAAAGTAAGTAATTGTAATTTATTTTGAATAAGTTTGTTGAGTTTACTAAGTTTATAAGTTAAGTTACTAAGTTATTAAACTAAATAGGTACAATTAAACTTTACTTACAATAATGAGTATTTTAAAATGAGTGGTTATGCACAGTTCCACCTATAGGTGGAGTCGATTTTCAGCAGTGCATTTGACGATGGGAGAAGTACATGGAAAGGTGAGTCATCTCGTGTTTGTCATATTTTTCAGTTGCTTAATATACAGTAATCAACCATGTAATAATCAGATTAAATGAGGTAGAGTTACATAGCAACATTGGATGTTATATTTTTTCATCAAATTGTTGGATTGTGATGGATTGTGTTGATCGAAATGAGCGGTCTAACATTTGCTAATCACTGCATCTTTGGCTGCATTTTTTTAAATAAAGATTTTGTTTTGAATTGCCTCATTCTTGAAAATTCACCTGAATGAATGTGTAAGTTGTTCATTCCGTTCTGATGTAATTTTTTTGGTTTATGAAAGTGTTTTCTAAATGTTAGTAAACATTTAGTATTCTTTTAAGCAAATTCCATTTAGTTAAAATTGTGTGAACAAATATTTAAACTCGCAGATCCTGCTTGCACAATACTGACCAAAAAAGGAGAGGTTAATATTGTGTGACTGCATTTGTATATTCATTAATTGTTGATAGAGCAAACTATATGCAACACAGATGCTGGTGTAATGTATTAAGCTGTGGATAATCGATATCAGCATCTTGGCTGAAAAACGCTGCACCACCAAAGCGTTGTCAAATAGTTTGCATAGACACTTTATTGAAAGGAAGATAATTCTGAGTGAATGGCACGCATATGCTATTTACAAATGATTGTAATTTATTAACCGACATGTGTTTGATGATCAGATCTGTGGTTTATAAATCATTTGTGAAATCCAGAGGAGCGTTTTCATAATTGTCTGGTTTACACACAGTTTTCCCATGAATTTATTCTTATTTTCATGAAACTTTCAAGAATGAGGGCAAATGTATGCAGTGACTGAAGAAAACATTACTGATTACTCTGATTCACTGATTTATATTTGAATGTTATTTTAGATGTATGATGATGCTAATATATATTCTTTTACTTGCAGATCTTATGATGAGACATGCAGTGGAAGTGGAAGTATTGTTTTTTTTATCCTGTGAAAAGAGATCTCTCCTATTGAAGCATTATTGAATAAAACATGGAAGCTACTCTCGAAATTGTCTAATTCCATGCCTTCACACAGATTGTTTGTGTTCATTCAAGTCTTTTAATGCGTAGAAGGTACATTTGACATGAAATCATTCCCAACATGTGGATGCACAACAAACAAGTGGACCAAAAGAATCTCCTTTATTATTTCACAGTTCACTCTGTGAATTTAAGGAACCTTGTTCAGAATCAGAGTTCTTCACCCACTTGCGTTGTCATCTAAAAAAAAATGTCTGTACAAAAAAGGTTCAGTGTCCGTACAATAAGTGCAATTTTGAGAGCCAGGTTTATTCAACATTTAATGCTCACAAATGTAAAGAACACCAATTAAGTAGTCGGAGGGAATTAAAACCCACCATTGCAGTTGAAACTCAAAATGTAGCTGCAGATTTGCCTCAAGATGTTAGACAAAATACACTGTCTCACCATGAATCTGTGGATTCTACTGAATTTGACCAAGTTGAACATGAAGAAGAGGACCAGATTCAAAACCTGGATGTTTTACAGAATCAACTAGAACGTAATATAGGCTTGCTTTTTCTTAAGATGCAAACCATTTTGCATATCTCTGATGCAGCAGTACAAGAAGTAGTTCAACAAATTAATCAGATCTTTCTCCTCTCAAAGCCCCTTTTGTGTAATGCCATATGACAGATTCTAGGTAAACATGGGGTCAGTTACAGTGATTCTCTTTTAAAGAATATTGTGAAAGCTGTCACAGAGAATAATCTGATCTTTAAAATGACCGATTCTGGTGAGTCACTCTCGACAGTAAGTAAAAGAGCATCGTATTTTCAGAACGAATTTCCAGTTGTAATGCCAATAGAATATAAACTTGGAAAAGACTCACAATCATTTGCTTATGTGCCAATTCTGAATATGTTACAGGTGCTTTTAAACCGAACTGATGTTCTTGAGAAAGTTCTTTCTCCTGTTGGCAATGCAGATGGGATCAGCTCTTACATAGACAGCACTAACTATTGTGAGAATGATTTTTTGATGACAGAGATATTCCGGATTTTACTCACCTTATACACTGATGAATTTGAGATTGCCAATCCGTTTGGCACCTCAAAAAAGAAACACAAGATGTTCTGTGTGTATTGGGTTCATGCTAATCTTCCATCTAAACACAGGTCTTCATTTCAGGCAATTCAGCTAGCATTCTTATGCAAAGCTAGAGCTGTAAAACAATATGGATATGAGAGAGTCCTTCACCTTCTTGTGCAAGACCTCAAAAATCTGGAGAAACATGGTGTGTATGTGAAGCAGTTAGGAGAATGTATAAAGGGAACTGTTCTCAATGTTGCTGCTGATAATCTTGGTGCTCATACCTTGGCAGGTTTTCAAGAGAGCTTTGTTGTGGAACACTCTTGCCGCTTTTGCATGCTGAAAAGGAGTGAAATTCAACAGACAGACGTTCTGTCGTTAGGATTTGAACCCAGGACAAAGCAGAATCATGACAGGCAAGTTGAAGACGCTTTAAAAGATCAAATTTTGACAAAACAGTATGGCATAAAAGCCAGATGTGTTTTAAATGAGCTTGACCATTTTCACTCTGTCACTGGTTTTCCACCTGACATCCTGCATGATCTCTTGG
>JAOTRN010018487.1:0-10886 GCA_028566695.1 Bagroides melapterus | reverse complement strand
TTACTTTATTTTACTTTAACATTTTTTTGACCTTCTTTATATGTTTAAGTGTTTAATGAATTAAAAAGAAAAATTTTTCATTTTTCATCACCCAGAGAGCTGATTGAGACACAGCCTTTGAGTGAGGTGTGTATCTTAAGATTGCAGTCGATTGCAGTTTGTAGGCTGTGGTATCTGACTGGAGATGATATCCATAGATCGTGTTAACTTGAGTGTGTAAAATTAAAGGCAACACATGATGATGTTATTTATTTATTTTTTTCAAGATAGAGTATGTATACAGGAAAAAAACTAATTACTCTAGTAAAAATAACAGGATTTCTTGTGCAGTGTTTTGATGTTCCAGAAATGACACTGATAAAAATCTTTTTTTTTTTTTTAAGTGCTTGAGGATACTATAAAATTATGATGTGAAATATTCATATAAAAAAATCTGCACCTTCTATAGTTGTATGTGCTAAAAATAAAAGGAAAATTGTGTGCATATGGTGAATTGAGGACAAACAGACAGTTTATTAGAGTAACATTTACCTTCGAGCCTGATCTTGAGGTAATGTCACCTCATAGAAAAAGGATGTGGTGAGCATCAAACAGAAAAAAAAGCTCGAGGTAGGAAATAAGACTCCTGTAGAATTCAAACAAATTTAATTCATCTTGAAGTATGCATGCACCACAAATGTGTGTAATACATTAGTTATTAATGTAAGTTAAATAGTGTGTGTGTGTGTGTTTGTTTAAAGAAGTTCCTCTTTATCCTCTATCCTTTATCCAGTTCCTCTGGTCATCATATACGTTGACAGAAGTTACTTCTGTTTTAAAATACAGTATATTAAATGCCAACTAAGCAAGCCTTTGTGACAAATCTGACATCATTATTAGCTTTCAGACATTGAAATGTCCACAGTAATCTTTTTACAGCTAATGCGCCACCTAAAGGTGGAAAAATGAATTACATGAATGATTATTTTTAATGACTAAAACCCTCCATGTTTACAGGAGTGTGTTTACGTGTAGAAGTGCATCTCAAATTCGGAAACTCGGAAAGTCGGAGCACAAAGAAAATCCCCACTCGTAATTATAATGAAGTAGTTAATCGCATCATTCAAATTGATTTTATTATTATTATTATTATTATTATTATTATTATTATTATTATTAATTATCTTTTTTTTTTATATTTGATTGAATTTGCTTAGTGACCTTGAGTGACTTGAAAGGCACCTTTAGATAAATAAAATGTATAATAATAATAATAATAATAATAATAATAATAATAATAAATGTTTTTAATGCCATTTTACGTAATAAAGCTTGGTTAGGTATAATCTTAATTAGACAATAAAGTGTAGTTGTAGTCATATGTTGAATTAGCCTTGGGGTTTACCCACGATAAGCTCACATGGCAGTTTGAGGCAAGTTAAAACATGACCAAAGATAACAGAAAATGTTATTGTGTAATCAGCTTCCGGCTTCATGAAATGATTGTTAAATATTATTTTAACTGAAAGCATGCGTACACGTTCTTATTTGTCCGGTGTAACAACTTGTAACAACCCAATGATAGCGCGAATTGTCACAAATTGTACATCCTCCACAAAACTGAAGTAAGATATATCTCCATTCTTTCATATTTTTTCATATAAAACAGTTTTCCATATGACATTTACATTTACGGTATTTGGCACACGCCCCTATCCAGAACAACGTGTTTTCAAACTGTTTATTAATTAATATGTCCGTATACTGGTTCACTACGTCCTGTATAAAGAATACTAACAGTGTTAAAAACAAAAACAAACAAACAAAAAAAACTCGGTTGGAGCGTAATAGAACCACCTTTGTTTCGGCCAGTAGGTGGCGCCAACACAGTGCTAACACCAGATCAACAGAAGTAGAGCATTTGTCTGGAAAAACAGTTGAACTCCGATGATTTAGGTAGTCCAAGTGACAATATAGATATATAGATATAGACTTTATTCATCTTATTAAGCTCTTTATCCTGGGGCTGCATAAAAACACTAATTCATTATACCATTGTAAACAGTGTGTGTTGCTTGTAAAAGCGTAGATTCCCTCACCTACATAGACAGAGGCTTTTCTGAAGCATCAACACGGTGGTGTTACACAAGGCTTTAATTAACTGTTCAAAATAATGGAGTTAATTATTTGTTTGTGTACTACAGTGTGTTGACACGCTGTGCACAGTCGTACTGCCCACTTTAATAATAATACTACTACTACTAATAATAACTAATAATAATATAAAATTTGTTCCAGTGCAATTTTCAAGACTTGCCATTAATGCTTTGAATGGAGCTGAATGCAGTCCACCTGTGTGTTATGTTGTTATCTCAAAACCAGGTCCTGGAAGGATCCGAAAGTTTACCTAAACAAACATCATCATAAAATAAACACACAGTTTCAAAACATGTCTGCGAAACAAAGTTCTGATACACTCTGAACATCCCACAGAGCGTCATTAAATCTATTATTTAAAGAAACTGGTATAGACATATGGGGAGGAGGGCATTAGTTAAAGAAGCAATCACAGGTAACTCTGAAGAGATGCACTGATCAGACAGAAGCTGTTTACCACCGACATGAACAACCAACTTACTTGGTCATGCCACCAAAGTAGACGAGTGATGTTGAGACATTTCATGGTTTCCCTTTATCAAGTTTGTCATCAAACCATGCGTGATACATTGAGGTTCTGTACTTGGCCAGCAGAAATGGTTCTCTGGAGAAGCCGTTATATTAAAACAATTCTATAATTCAGAGAACCTGTAAGGTGAAATGAGTGCCGTTATTGTTGGGAGATTTATGTCTATTTAGATAACGCTGCAAGATATTTTGCATATGAATTTTTTTGGCTTGGATTTTTGCAGTGATCAATAATTATTTTTTTTGGTCTGTTTTGGTTTGCTGTTTTTCTTAAAATTATTTTATAGTGTGTTTGAATTTACTGTAGTTTGAAATGAAACTGGTGGAGGCATCATGTTGAGGGAATGCTTTTCAACACCAAACTTGTGGCAATACATGAAATTGACGTTCACTAGCAGTCACCATCCATTCTGACAGAGCCTGAGCGATTGAGCCAAGAAGGGCTGGATACCAGATCTGTAACCCAGATGACTTGTAGCTGTAACTGTATTCAAAGATGGTTCTACTAATTAATAATCCATTAGAGGTAAATACCTACAAAACCATCAAATTTCTGTTTGTAAGTATGCACAAAGGTTGCACTTTCAAATGTTCATATATTGAGTAATGTAAGCCAAATACCAGGTGTTATGACCAAGCTCAAACAACTCTGAAGGAGAAAGCAACAGCAGAGAGGAAACTACAATGCAACAGACATAGACACAGAGACAGACACACACTGAACATCCTGCAGTAACATCATGCACAACACGGTGGTAGCAGAGAGAGTATTGCTGATGTTTTGTCTGCAAAACCCAAATGTTATGTAATTACTTACGCTATGTTTGAAACCGTATACCACCAAACTAAAAACAACTCCAAATTTTAAGTGGTAGTGAAGTGGTTAAGGTGTTAATGTCAGTGGGGGAACACCAGTCAAAGACATAACAAAATTCCGCGCCGGCAAAAGCAGCGTAGAAAAACACATAACGGGCCAGACAGGTGACCAGGAAAAACACCACCATATGGCACAAGACAGCAAGGCCGGAGCGCCCCCCAGTGTCCCAAAAGCCAAAATAAGTATCGAGATCCTGACAGTTGAACTACTGAGCAAAATGCTCAAATCCCAAATCCACCAAAGCTGCAACTGCTGGGCTCCTGACCAAGTCTCTTAACCCTCAATGACTCACTTGTATAAAATGAGATAAAATGTAAAATCGCTCTGGATAAGGGTTAAGAGAATCGGTGTCCTGAATGCTGTTAATGTTTATATATAAAACAAAACAAAACAAAAAAATACATTTAACATAATAAATTATAAGTAATAATGTGAAATCAAACAAGTTCCCACAGGACAAACTAATAAGATCACCAATAAGATTTTTAGCCAGGTGTAATAGTGAGTTTAAAGACGTCATTTCCGCAATCGCTTTAAAATCGCGCATACCTTGTCTTTAAATAAAAACTCAGCGGCACAGAAATAACACCCAGATCCACCCTGATGGTGTTCTCTTCATCGTTATCTAATATCGTGTATTGCACTGAGCACTCTGTCAGTTAGTCTTTACGATTCTTTGGGAAAACCGTGAATTATTTGTTCTTAGGCAGGTGAGTGCTGATATGCATCGGTGTTGTACACTAATCCCCCCTCACTCTTTCCGTCATCCCCCCCCTCCGCCTGTCTCTCTTCCTGTATCGATTCCTCCTGCGCTGTTTCCATCTCTTTCTCTCCTCACACGGTGGATGGATGAAGATGCGCGACCGCTGCCATTTAGCTACATAAATCTATATCTAAATTTTTAAACACTGCACGCATTTATACGACTAGCGTCCGCATCGCAAGATTAAAAAAGGCGTGTCTCAGTCTATTTACACAGTGTAGGCTGTCAGATGGTAGGACTGATTGCAGTGCACTTCACGGAGCCATGCCTGGACGAAGCGCGCTCTCTCTCCTCATTGTTTTGTTGCTTGCAGCAGAAATCGCAGGTGAGGAGCTGCATATCTTCTACGCTACCCTTTTGTGAGCCATGTCTTGTCAGTACGCGATTGAGATGACAGATTTTTTTTTTCTACGTGCAAGAAGGTGACGAGCAAAGCTACATCCTGATCATAATAAACTAATAAGTGTAATATGTTACATCTCTGTGCATGTCTGCGTGCTGCCCTGCAGGTCCGATTCGAAGAATTCATTACAAATATTTTACATGATGCGAATGATAAGATGTACTATATACTATATAGTGTAGGGAAGGAGACGGGGTGCATGTTGTCCTCAGGCTCCGCCCCCAGTCACATGATTGGCTGATCGAGGGCTTTCTCCGTCGCCGGGGAGAAAACGTGTCATCTGTCATCTTGACATAAGATGCTGGACACATTACACTTTTTTTTAACCTGTTGAATAATATACAAAAAAAAAAGGCTAGGATTAAAGGTAAACCCGCTTGGAAAACTGACTTCCGGTCTGGAATTCTTGTTATTTTATAAACACTCTAAGGACAACCTGAGATTTGTGAACATTCGAATGTCAACCTCACCCACTGTTACAGACCTAGAAATCTAAATCTACATTTGTCTTTTATTTAATAGACTAATCTGTAATGCACCTACAGTTAATTGTTTTAACCCTACATTTTTGGGATGATTGAAACCCACACTAAATGGAATGATGGCACAATTCTGTTCTCCTTGCATTTAGGCCTTCTTTCAGATTCTTTACTAATATCAGAAACTGAAAATCAGACACTGACACTGAGACTGACACACCAGAGATGACACATTTTCTAATCCAATGTACAGGATATGTCCAAAAGTATGTGCACCACTGACCATAACACCTTTCCGTGGTTTGTCCTCAAAGCTTTTTACACAATAAGACACTGAAACATGTTCCAGCATGACAACGTCCCTGTGTACAAATCCCCTGAGCTCCATGACGACATGGTGTGTTAATGTTGGAGTAGAAGAACTCGAGTGTCCTGCACAGAGCCCTGACTCTGACTCAACCCCACTGAACACCTTTGGGATGAACTGGAACACCGACTGAACCCCAGACCTCCTCACTCTTAAGACTTCTATGAGGAGTTAGGGCTGGGCGGTATATCGAGTTTGGGGGGATATATCGATATGATTTCCCAACTCGATGCAGGATTATCCAATATCGTTCATATCGATATGGTTTTGAGGCCACACATGCGTGTGCGCATTCTGCTCGAAACACACCCTACCCGCTACAGCTCAAGGTAGCGAGCGACATGGAAGAACACGCAGCGCCGGTCGACATCTCCTTCTTACTTTACCATAATGTGAAGTACGATGAGCATTTACAACTTCATGTGACAATTTCGGCCTTGGAGACTACGCAGCCGCAACCCAAAACCCGAAACAACGTTCTCTGGAAGCTTCTTTTACCCGAAGTGTGCCTTACGAAAACAAAAGTCGCAAGTGGTGCGATATAACTAAGGTAACGAGCTCTGTCGCAAATGTACAGTGAAGTTAGACGGAAGCTTTCCGAGCGGCTCGCAAAAGTGGCTCGTTTCGCGCTAACAGCCGATTTATGGTCAAACAGGACATGTGAGATATATGAGCCAAAGATTTTTAATAATTTGAAATATGTTGTGCAGCTGTATATTTGTAAACAGGGAGGGAAAACGCTGTAACCATTTATTCCTTTTTGTAAATAAAGATCTGATATATATCGTATACTGTCATTCGGCCTTCATATCGGGATATGAATTTTTGCCCCTATCGCCCATCCCTATGAGGAGTGAAGGTCATTATAACAGAGAATGGGATGTTAAACAAGCACATTTGAGTTTTGGACTTTTAGAGTAGTGACACATGGACACAAAAAACTTTTTTTGAATTTATTATTGAATTCACTGGGTTTACAGTTAAACTGTATAAATAATGTCAACTTGGATCTTTAGGAATAAAACTTTCCAGAAGATACCAAGAAAATGAAGGGTTTAAGGGTTAAATATTGTGTGGATTTTTTCTTTTTCAGCTAAAGGGGTCGCTGGTTGCAAAGAGTTTAAGAACCTCAGACGAAGAGCATTGCATTTTTTTTTTTTTTTACATTTTATGTTGGAGTTGTACCTCTTTTTAGCCTGTAAATATATAAGTCTATGTTCTCAGTCTTGTGCTTTCTACTTTTTTTCTTACAGGAGGCTTCTCAGGGGATGATGAGAGTTACCAATCGCATCGGTATGGTCGTTTGGCGCTGGCCAATCCGTCTCATCGGCGCTCTGGTGTGGACTCCCAAAACCATGAGCCACCAGTGAAATATAAGAGCCATGCAAGGCCTCTGTCTCTCACAGCCAAGCGAATGCCTTCCACCTTACCAGAGTCACGTTTCCGGCACGCACCACACGATCACTCAGAACTGAGCCTCCTTGCCAAGACGGACAATGACGCGCACATGGAAAACACACCCGTATCAGCTCGTCATATTGTCACCATGGTGAGTACCTTCTGGGACTGCAGTAGGTGGAGTACAGGTTTGAGTTTGTTGAGGCTGAAATGAGAAATGTATTCATGATGATCATATTTTTAGCCTATGGTTATTTTAAGAGCGATACATTGTGAGCTTAGAATAAAAAAAAAACAGGCCTGCATGTTTAAGCTGATCCTTGTATTATCACGAGGCAAAGCGAACAGAAATAGAAACATGTTGGCATACATCTTGGTGTTTGCTTGTACACGGACATGTTATGACACATTTATCGCTTCTACACGAAGCATCATGGTCGGGTTGTGTCTTCTACAGCACTGAGAAAGATCCTCGAGTCAGATCTGAGTCACCGAGTGTATTTCGAGACGGCGTGGGCGGCTTTGGGTTTTATGCTTTCATGTTGTTTTGACAGAGCTCTCATTAAACATTAATAACTTAGTGTTTTTCAGTATTTTCGGGTTATTTGTTTTACTAAACTAGCTGCATTAGAAGATGTGGACCGACACAGATGCATCAGTTAAGCAAATGGTCTCAAATGAAGTATTGCATTTGCAGACATCTGTTTATAAAGCAAGTTGCTCTGTCTGTCTTGCGGAGAATTCTTTTATTGATTGTGGAGATACAATACGTTAAGGACGGAATCGTATTTTAAGGCTCTGTCAAAGATTATAGTGTAAAGACGGCTGTATTTTTAATATCTAATATTGTTTCAATTTGCATTTCAATCACAATGCGTTTTACATGTCAATGAACCCCAATTTAATGGAAATTTAATTAATAATTTATCTATTTAAAGAGTGTATTTTTTTTTTTTTATTGTATGTGTGCATCTTGTGTGAGTGAGCGTGTGTGCTCACTGCTTGTATCGGAGTATGGGTTTGTGTGAGTGTGTCTATATGTGTGTGTGTGTGTGTGTGTCTTTGAGTGCGCAAGTATGAGTGTGTGTCTACAGGTTAGTAGGTGTGGAGGGGTATCAGTGTGTATGTGTGTGTTTATCTATCTGTGTGTGCATGTGTGTTCTCACTGCTTGTTTCTGTGTGTGTGTGTGGGGGGGGGGGTGTATGTATCTGTGTGTATGTTCTTATTACTTGTTTCTGGGCACATATGCTGCTTCTTGGCATGTACGTGTGTGTATGTGTGTGTATGTATATGTGTGTGTGTGTGTGATATGTAGTGGATTTCTCTTTTCTCTTATCTCTTATCTCTTTATCAGTACAGGAAATGAAGGGAGGATTATTGCACATCACTGGACAGCGAAGCGTTGTGTGTGGTTCAATGCCTTGTTCTGGTCTTTAATGGCTTGTGAAGTAATTGAAGAGCACGAGGGAGGAATAAAGGCCATGACAAATAAACAAGGATGCCAAGAGAGGTAGATGATGTAAAGATTTTTTAGAAAGAAAGAGCTTTTGGCATCACCTGCAATATCCTCTGATATTTGAGCTTCTGTATATCAAGATCATTCTGTTTTTTGCTTGTTGTTTACAAGCCACACGTACTCAAGAATGTGTGTTTCTGGACCAAGATGCCAAGACACACTTTGCCCTTTGTTTTTACCCAGACTAACCTTTCTATTGAATAATACAGAGGCTCTGGGTCGATCTGTATTGACTGAAGCTCGGCTCACAGACAGGTAGAAATGGACTGGTTGGAAGCCACACTGCTCATTCATCCCACAGTGATCCCTGCTCTGACAGACACGAGGGGTGGAATCGGATTAAAAATTCATGATACGAAAGCGCTATTAACCGATCTCATGGGGTTGTAATTATTTTTGTGGCATTTTATGCTATCTGGCTCATCTTTGGATCTTTAAAGTATCTGATACTAACTGTTCAAAAGTTTAGTTATTGGAGTAAATTCCTTATAAAGCACAATTAAACACTACATCTGCTGACCTGAGTGCTAAAGTAGATAAATAGGTTAAAAGTGTGGCTCGATAAAGCTGAAGCTGCTCTGATATACCGTAATTTTATATGCGCAAGACCATAATTTGTCTAAAATCGTTAGACTTAAAATTGAGGGTCGTCTTATAGACGGAAGTAAGTCTCTGCACACAGGCTTCATCCAATCACGAGCCTTATGTGACTGACGTCAGCTGATGCTGAACAAACCAATCGGAACACATCGGGGGCGTTTTATACACGGAAAAATACGGTTTCATTTAGAATTTCATTAAACATGGAGGAGGAGGTACATACGGTACGAGTGGGTTACTTTGGGCAGATAACATCACTAACAGTAGTAAAGTTTTTTTTTTTTTCCATTTTAAGATGAACGTCTTCATTATTACACCGTTTTTGAACGTTTGCCACTGGCACGAATGCAGTGGGTCGAGGAAGAGAAGGTGGGGAAAGGTCATGTGATCAAATATAAGCTCAGACATTGGCTTGATTTGATCTAACTGCCGTGTGTTTGTGATATTAATGTGATATTAAAGTGTATGTTTCCCTGAGTCAACACCAGACAAGACAAGGCTTAATGATTTAAAAACTATCAACTACTGGAGTAAAGATAAAACAGGGTTAATGTGCTTAACATTTTAGACCTCCTGTGAATCCAGGAATCCAGAAGCTGGATTTAGCATTATTATTATTATTATTATTATTATTATTATTAGTTTATCAAATTGAAAATTTTTTTCCTTCAAATACAACAGCCAGGTTCAGCGAGTGATTTTAAGGTTAAGTTAGAAGCTTGTATCAAATCTCCTGCATCAGGTAATATTATAATAGTATTCCCTCCAAGCCCTATTTATTTATTTATTTATTAATGCCTGTATACAATATTAAAGAGTAAATGTTTGATCTGACAGTCATTTTGTACCTGCCTTGAGGACGTGTATTGCTGTGTTGTTAGTAATTAGTGCCCATTAAATTCATCATCAACAATGATGAACGTCTGGTTTTTTTTTTTTTTTTTTTTAAATCGTCTGAAATCTAAACACATCCAGCACCATGCCTGATCACATCCTACAAATCGGATAGCACAGATGAAATACAGATGTTAAACAGTTGTGATCTGAATGTCTCAGGCCCAGAAATATGTACGTGTTGTGAGGATCCGGTGCTGAGAATTATAATCAAATTACACCAAGTAAATAGGTTTGTAGTCCGATCCACTGGTTTCCTGGTTCCACTACAATGTGTAACGATGGTTTGACCATAAAATATGACAAATGGGTGTGTTAAAAAATTCTTCAGTGACAAATAACCGGTTTCTCTAATAGTTTTGAGAAACACTAATCTGATGACTGAGCTCCTCAATCATTACATACTGTACCTCGACACGGTCAGATTTGCATAAGGAGATCGAGCTGCAGCTGTCACATCTGTCCTTGATACGGTGATTATTCAGAGCCTCCGGCAAATCTGCCACAAAATCTGTGGTGATTTTGAAAAACGTAAAGTTTTCAAGTAAAGATTTCTTGATTCTGGGTTCATTTCTGTAATCTCAAAATCATGAAATCCAGGAGGCCGGACAAAAAAAGAGTATCAGACAAGATACGAGGTGTGGATCAAAATGATTCGGATGATAATGTATATTTATATCTAAAATTCACGTAGCCTGTTTGATCAGGCCTCCAACAGGTCTCTTGTGTGCAAGAACAGTTCACGAACAAGGTGAACAAGGTGTTCGATTAAACCTGCAGTAAGAAATGTTTACGGTCTTGTAGGATGCTTCAGGTCTCTCCCTGGACTCTATAGCAGCTTTTACTGTTCAAGGCCCACAGAAGAGGGCATCTGACTGACGTAAAGTAACCAATCACAGCGTCACGTTTACCGCTGTGAAAATA
>JAOTRN010018485.1:0-10897 GCA_028566695.1 Bagroides melapterus | reverse complement strand
CAGAAGATGGATTCTGACGTTTTTCAAAAGGCATTATTATGCTTTGGTTATAGAAATTTGACTACAATCACATGATACATTACAACAGCCCTCCACAGTAGTTGGAGGAATGTTGGAACATTCCTTTTCACCAATCTGCTTCATCTCAGTGATTTTGGGCTCCTTGTATGAACTGCTTTACATGGGTTCATCAATAACAGTAAGCCCTGAGGACCTGAGGCTAATTCTCACTAGATAATGCATTAGAGGATACATACATTGCCTAAACATTTTTGGTCTCAATATATAAATTTTAGAATTAGCATAAAAAAGCTAAAAAATCCCCCAGAGGTGTTCTTAATATCAAGCTGATCTGTATTTTAATTACCTTTCACAAGCTCATCAAAATCGGTCGCTAGAAAAACAGAAAAGAGAAATGTAAGTGCTGGTGCTTACACTGAGAATTTGAATGATTTACAAGATATTAATTTTACCTTATGAAGAGTTCACCATAAATAAAAATGGGTAAAGGTCATCATTTTTAGTCAGTTATTTTCTCTACATTACTTACACATACAGAAGATGGATTCTGACGTTTTTCAAAAGGCATTATTATGCTTTGGTTATAGAAATTTGACTACAATCACATGATAGGAACAAAGTCATAATTTCGCTAATAATATAATATTTTCAAAGATTCAAATATAAAACCAAACTTCAATATTAAAAATATTCTACTACAAAAACCATTTAATTTTTAGTCATATCAAGACTCTTACCCAAAGCTGATGTGGCGAGAATAAGAAGCATCACCACTTTGGCGTGACAAGCCATATTTCTGAGTCTTTACGCACTGCAAGAAAAAAAGCATGATTTGTGTTAATGTTATAAGAATTCTGTATTTTATACCTCAACACATTTCCACTTACATCTAATCAGGAGTCTTTTCTCTCTTGATGTAACAGATTAAGGTAAATGGTGATGTTTATATAGTGATGCTGACAGAAACTTCCTCTTTCTAAAGAAAAACAACAATCATCTGAACTTAAAAATTGATTATTGCATAATGCTATAAATGTTCTGTGAAGATGCATTCAATGTTATTGTTATTATACATTCAGCAGACATTTATTAAAGATGAAAAATATACTGAGGCAAATGTTCAACTGTACAGCGTCTCCAGAATATCTTCGGATACTTAACCTGCACTTACAAATGCATGAATTTCACAGCATGAGAAAAGAGCATGTCAAGCAAAAATAAGAATCTTCTTTCTTTCAAAGAAAGATACCACAAGCAGACTTTTCAAGCAAAAATCTAAGTATAGACTGTTCTGTTTAAGAATTTAAAAATAATACTTTGTGATAACTAAATGAAAATAGTATGTGTACACTTAGAAGTTCATTACACATCAGACTTACAGTATCTTAGGATTTAATTTGCCATTAATTGCTTTGCAGAAGGGCTTCACGATGTCTGGGAAGTTTCCTCCATGTTTAACCAACAAAACTTTTAGTTCATCCATGCTAGAGCATGACAAGTTATTTTCAGTTGCACCCCATACAAGACCTATAGGGTACAGTTATGTGGCTTTAGTTCTGTTAGGCTGTGGGAAGTATCAAAAGGCATCTGGTGAATAGTATGGTTTACTACAGAATTCATCTCCTAGCTTACTCTATGAAATTGGATTTATTTGAAAACTAAAAAAGACAGCTCTCCAGAAGCTGATTGTATGTATGTCATTTATATTTGAATATTTCTGAGCATGTAGGTTTGAAAATTAAAATTAAACCTTCTTATTCTTGAGGTGAATGAATCCCCACAGACCACTCTTGGACTGAGTAATGTCAAAATTCATGAGGCCACCATCAGGCAAATGCTGAACAAGAACATTTTTACCTGGTTCATTAAATACCTGATTGTACATTCTACTGTAAAGGGCTATAGTGTAGAGGTCAAATCATACTGTTACAATAGGTGCCTCTTTCTCTGACTTGTACTTCACTTGACCTTTCACTTGTTGCTATCTATGAATCTTATTTCAGTTAGTCTTAGTCATCTTAACAAAGCAGTTTTTTTAGATGCCTGCTTCAAACTTTTTGGTAGCAGAAAATCTGGCAATTATGGATTGTAATGCATGATACTTCAAACAACAAAGAACATTTTAAACTCTTTGGAAATGTCTTTGGGGGAAAAACTACATTACAACAGTCTTCCACAGTAGTTGGAGGAATGTTGGAACATTCCTTTTCACCAATCTGCTTCATCTCAGTGATTTTGGGCTCCTTGTATGAACTGCTTTACATTATGATACTATCTTCTAAATGTTCAGTGTTTTGTTTTCAACAAAAATAATTTTTTGTTTAAATCAATTCTATTTCTAATTCATCTGTGCAGAGAACATTCTACCAACAGGGTCCTGGATTATCCACATGATGTTGAGCAAAGTTTAGTTGGACATTATTGTTCTGTTCATTTGTGGAGAGTAATAGCTTCTTCCTTGCTATTCTGACGTTTATAATGTTCTTGTTCAGCATTTAAATGATGGTGGGCTCATGAATTTTGACATTACTCAGTCCAAGAGTGTGAATGGAAACCATTCATTCACCTCAAGAATAAGCAGGTATAAATGAATTTAGCAAAAGAACATGCACAGGAATACAGCAGCTTCAGTTTTGGAGATGAGGTTCAAATGTTGAAATGCAGTGTTTGGTTTTCAACATACAAACATTTTCATTTAAACCAATTCTATTTTAATTCAGCTGTGCAGAACACTATGAAAGATTTGTAGAAACAAGGTAAACAAAACAAATGCATCATCTCCTCAGAAAAAAATAGCTAAAGTATGCAGCTGAAGATGGTTGTTGGTTGTGTTATTATCGTCCATCTTTACTGCTCCAAACTGATGATACTGTGATACTGTGTCTTACCAGGTTTGTGTGGAGAAAAAAATGCAAAAAGCTAGCACAAGCTTTTCTGCTCAAGTATCAGTTCTACAAGTCCTGTTAAGATTTTTGCCCAAACTGTCCAAATCATTTATTGTGTGAATGTTAGTGCATGGTCAATGAATGCTCAAGATGTTTTCATTTTTCTATGGGTTTATTTATCACTTTTAATGAAATTAATTGGAAAAAAAACAAATAAACAAACAGAAAAATAACTTTGGAAATTGCCTCAGTAAATGGTTTTGACAAGAAAACATTTTATTTCCCAACATTTCAAAACACACAGCATTCTCAAAATAGAAAATTTGGGTTTCCTGGATTCCACTTAATAAAAGTCAGTTTGGTGCCTTCAGACCAAAAAATGTGAAACATCTTATAGGTTGAACAAACGGAAATCACAGGGCTTAATAGTCAAATAAAATGTTGGGTTTCTTTTTTGACCATGTTTAAGTCAATAAATCATGCACTATACTGTACTGTACACTAAATGCACTATATATCTGATTGCTCACACTTATGACTGAACTCAAGTTTTTTTATTAGCTGACCTTCTGACAGTCATTGAGGCCAATCCATGTTGGCTCCTCTAGGTGGTCATAAGTACGGATAAGGGATTTAACCATCTGATATTCATTTTCACTGTGTATTGAGACCAAGTGTGCACCGAGCCTCTGACAGTGTTTCTAGAAAAGACAGTACGCACAAATAATCTAAGTATGACGAAGCCTCACTGACCCTGTATAAATTTTATAAATATTTAAATAAAAATTATATTCTAAAACAGGAGGTAAAGGTTAACTATATACTGTATAACTTGCTAAGCAGATAAATGTAGACATAGCAGATATTAAACCAAGAAACTAAATTATTCATACATTTTAAAACAAATATTTAATTCTATTTCATGTGCTGTTTAATACCCGTTCCTTCACTGACATGCTAGTAAATGAGCCTTTCATAACATTTCTTACTTTTTATCAAGACATCAAATGTAAATACCTCAGCTGAAACCTAGTTTGTTCTGCTGGCCTGATATATGAGGCAACTTCTGCCATATTCCCTTCAGCCAAATGGACAGCTTGCTGGAGCTGAAGAAAAAACATATACTGTACATATGCTGATCAGCCATAACATTAAAACCATTGACAGGTGAAGTGAATAGCATTGATTATCTTGTTACAGTAGTAACTGAGAAGGGGTGGGATATACTGTATTAGACAGCAAATGAATATGTAATGATCTAAGGGCTAAATTGTGATGGTTAGACAGTTCAGAGCAAAATCAGAGCATGGGGACAGCTGGGGCATCAGAGCATTTCCAAAAGAGAAGTCTTGAGGGATGTTCCCAATAAGCAGTGGCTAGTACCTGCAAAACACGTCAACACGGGCATGGGCTCATTGATGTGTGTAGACAATGCTAGCCCATCTGGTCTTATCCCACAGAAGAGTTACTGTAGCGCAAGTTGCAGGAAAAATTCATGCTGGCTATGATAGAAAGGTGAACACACAATGCATTACAGTGCATTGGAGCTGTGTAGCTGATGACCTTTCAGAGTGCCCATGATGATCTGTTCTGCCACAAGTCCTTACAATGAGCATCAGCAGTTGATCAAGGATCAATGGCAGAACATGCAAGCACATCAAGTATTGCGTTTCAGTGCATACCTTGGTAAGAGGTGGCAAATAGGCCTTATTGGTTGAATCTTGTTCTAAACACATTAAATTGTGGCCATAATATATTAATTTTTAGCATCAATATGAGACTTGGTGGCCTCACCTTAACCTGTGGTTAAAATAAACCACAAAGTTAGCTCAGTGGTATATTTGAGACTTCTGTAATAGTAAATAATCAGTTAAAAAAACATACACTTTTTAGTTCTGGTGGTTATAGTGATGAGTCTCCTTTCTGTAGTGATGATTTTCCTGACTGAGGCTTCACCACATTAGATTTTATTACAAATGTTCACCACACATGTTTTAATTTTAGTTATAAGTATCTCCCTCCCTAAATTCTTGTGACATGACACTGTGACACCTAGAATAGTGCCACATATTGTATGTTTTTGTTTGTGGGAGTTGTGTACAAAAATTCAGAAAAGCTCAAGCTCTAATCTGATGTGTTGTCTTTGTTGAGGGTGTGTCTTTTTAAGACTTCATATGGCCAAAAAACCCTGTTCTGACCCAGAAAATAGGCTTTGTCTAAACCTAGATATGATTGAATACATCCCATACATTACATCCCCACCTCAGGGGTCATTTTAACTAAAGCTTAACCTAAATGTACCCACCTGGGCTGCAACTAAGGTAGTACCATGACAATAAACTTTAGGAACAATTTACCTATGAGCCTCACTCTGTTTCACCACACATGGATAACTTCCTATCTTCACAGACACTGACTGGCGCAGAACCTGTACCCAGTTTATAACCAAGATATTCTTTCTACTTATCCACAGGAGGTGAACAGGTATGTGGACCCAGTGACAGTAAATTTGCATCAATGTATTTCCCTCTTCCCAGTCTCCTATCAGCTTACATAAATCACTCCATACAGCAGTAGTAATAGTAGAACAACAGTTTTTAGGACTGTCTCAGTCTTTTGAACAATAACATAGACATAAAAGTAACTGGTATTACCTCTTATGACTGTCAGACTAAAAATTTAGTCTGAATTGGCCCTAATGTGCACTTTGAATTTCCACTAGGAGGTGCAACAGGCAGATGGATAGATCAGATGGACAGGACACTAGTTTCCACTAGTAGGTGCAGCTGTTGGTCTGATAGTGGCAATCTAGAGAAATTTGTTTCCTTTATGGTTGTTCAATAACTGGACCTATACAGTACCACTAACATCATCTAATTCTTCATCTCTATGATTTAATTTATCAAGTCTAGTATTTGTTTATTTGTCTACTTAGATTTTATAGATTATTTTAATTATACGTACTGTATGGATTTACCACCGTCTTGAATAGGAACACTTGTTCTCCTGCTCATTGATACATTTATTCACTGCAGTACATAAAATATGACAAATACAGTTAAAGAGCTTTAGTTACTATTAAACCTGACCGTTGATGATTGGTAAAAGACCAGACAAAGTTCAAACAAATGCTCTAAAACGATCATCCAGTTTCATTGTGCTTGTTACCACTTACTTCAGATACAGGATTTACGTTTATTTACATTTATGGCGTTTTAGCAGACGCCCTTATCCAGAGCGACTTACATTCATAATTCATTTATACAACTGAGCAATTGAGGGTTAAGGGCCTTGCTCAGGGGCCCAGCAGTGGTAGCTTGGTGGAGCAAGGATTTGAACTCACAACCTTCCAATTGGTAGACCAACACCTTAACCACTAGGCTACCACAGGATTAGACAGGGGTCCAATGAGAGGATAAGACCCTGCTGTGGTTTCAGCTGTTGTGTTAGCCTTGTTGTGCATTGTGAGAAGCTTTTTTGTTAATCCCATTTGTGCATTTAAAGTGTGTTTTTTTGGGGGGTTACTGTAACATTTCTGACAGCTGAGATCAATCTGGCCATTCTCCTCTGACCTCTTATATCAGCAAGGTGTTTTTACCCACAGCTACTCACAAACGTTTTTTCACCATTCTGTGTAAACTATAAAGTGAGAGAATTCCAAGAGATCTGAATTACTCATACCAACCCATCTGGCACCACACCATTCTCACTATGAAGATATTTTTTTCACATTCTGATGTTTGAATGAATGATTAACCGAAACTCTTGGCCTGTATATGCACGATTTTATGCATGCATGCAGACACAAAATGAGTATTTTAGTTACCTAGCTCAAGAAAATACAAACCCTGTGCCTGTCACTTAGTAGGAACCCTATATTTCTGTAGAACCTGCAGAATTACCCAGAATTACCCAGAACTGTCACAATCGAGCATTGTCATTGTGTCTCATGTTGTGACTATGACTCTGCTTGTGCTTGCTCAACAAGTCGTTATGACAGCAGGACTGAGCCACCATGAAACAGCAGAAAGCAACATCTGCTCAGTCCTCAAACATCTGGGAAGAAATACTGTCTGGCAGAATTGGTGCAGAAATTGAGAGTTGTAACTACAATGCCATGGATCCTCACTCAGGTGTCATTCATTCAATTCTGGTCCAAATGTGTCATAAACCATGAAATATAGTTAATAATAAAACGTTACTGCTTATGTGGTTATCTGGCATCCAGAGTAGTTATCATGTGAGCAAGAAAAAAAGGCAAATGTGTTATACATTTGCTATGTGGGAGGACCCCAGCACAAATACAGTATTATGGTCAAAAACCTTTGGCTCTGCATACTTATCCGTCAACACAAGTCTTGTGATATAGAGGCAATAAATAAAGGTATGAAATAGTATAGAGAATATGAGGAGCATAAGAGAAATCTCTTCAAAGTTAAAGGGCCTCTGTGGTTCACCACAGGACATCTTAGACAGATGTGCAAGACAAATTACAGCAGATATTGAACAGGTAAGTCTATCTAGGGACTGGAGCCAGTCTTAATTGTTGATTATGCTGGTAATTTTTGGAATTTATTTCTGAAATAAAAATGTGTGATTATGCAACTAAGTGACATTGAAAAAAAGAGAAAGCTTTGAAAGGGATTTAAGGTAATAATGTGTGTTTCATTCTATGAGTTTAGTCTCCCTTCTAAAAGCTATTTGTTTGTGCTATACAATAAAGACATTTGGGGTTGTAAACAATGAGAGATGAAGTTAGAGATGAAGAGATGATAGAAGTTCAGCTTTCATTTCATGAGCAAATGTACAGTATATATTAAAAATATTAAGGTAACTAACTTTTAGTTGGTTGCTTATCCATTGGTTGAAATATTCTATAAAACCTTTAAAAATATAAATAAAATATTTAAAACAAATTTACAAATAATTGTTATTTGTATTAGTGTCTGGGATATATTTTATACTGTGAAAATTCAACCAGACAGGACAGGGCAGGACAAGGACAATTTTGAATCATTTCTTAGCAGTGAAGTCTAATCATTTCTAAGCTTTATGATTAACTTTATATAAGTATGCTCTTTCTCATGTCTCCATCTGTCTGTATAATCTGTAATCAGAAAAAGAATCGGATCAACCATCAGATGTTAGACAGGCTGAACACTTTACCCTTGTTTATCATTTCTATAATTATTTATAGAAGTCTATTTGCTCTGTCAACCTTGGCAGGCTGAATGAGGTTATTATAGAAAAAAATCAAAGATAAAAAAAGGAAAGAAATTGGTGATATATAGTAGTAGTATATGTAATTATAGATAATGTTGTGGCGTGTCCACAAAACTAGTAAGTGAGCACATTTTATCAGTTATAAAACTTGTCATGTTACCAAACATGTGCAAAATTATCTCCCATAGAAGGAAACTTACAGTTAAAATTTTACAATCTGCAGAAAGAGTGTAGCTACACCAATATACATGCAGTGTGGGGAAACTTTAACATGGTTTAGGAGTTGTATTTTTTTAGGGTGTTTGACTAGGAACTGGGTTGCCAGGTCTCAGCCCAAATAGATAAAAAAAAACAAAATAAAAACAAACTTAAAAGAAGCCCATTGGGTAATGATAACACAGTCTAACATAGTATAGGTTTATTCTTTTGCTAGATAAAATTCATTTTTATTCCCCTGTGTAACTAACATTAGTGTCATGATGATGTCACAACTTTCTTTAGTTGAAGAAAGAAAAAAACATAGCTGTAATAGCAAATCCTGACAGTCCCACTCCAGACTGAGCCCCTATCTTCCTCACTTATCAGTAAGGGAATTGGGAGCTCAGTGGTTGAACTAATGATTGGAAAGTTATAAATTTGAATCCCAGAACCACCAAGCTGCCACAGCTGAGCCCATAAACCTCAGCTGTATAAAATGAGATGAATGTAAGTCACACTGCATAAGACATCTGCCAAATGCCATAAATCAGGGGTCTCCAATATTATCCAGAAAGGGTTGGTGTGGATGCAGGTTTTCATTCAAACCATGCAGAAGCCACACCTGGGTCCAGCTGTTTAAATAATTGATCTTGGCTTTCAATAGACTCAGCTGTGGCTTATTCTTGGTTGAAATGAAACCTGCACAAACACACCAGCCCTTCCTAGATAAGATCTGAGACCCCTGCCAAAAATGAAATCACTATATGCAAAGCGTTACAGTTTGCCTATATGCTAATAAGCTCTTGGCCTTGGATTATGGATTATGTCCTGTTCTGACTGCAGTGACTTTTTACCATTCTCTAGATTGTATCCTTTAAATTTATCTGCTTTGATTTACTGCTGTTATTCTGGTATAGAACTTGGATTTTTGTCTTATCCAATAAACCCTTCACACACGGATCCTTACTCTATGTCGAAGCCCTGTTCATTACTAAATCTATGCACATTCTGTATATAATATCTGTTTAGTTCCTACAATAACTGAAAAGTGTTTAGATCACAGATACACTGTCTGTACCTAACCCGGAAGAAAAACAAAAACAACAACAACAACATGCACCTTGTATTAAAGGCATCACTATTAGGCACAAACACCTGTTGATGGAACCTTTCTCGTTTAAATAAAGCAAACCTTCCCATGGCTCAAGTTCTTAAAATGCTTTAAACTTACATGTATACTATAGAAAATATGTTAAACCATCAGACACACATTGCTCTTTGATACGCTTTATATAATTATACATTTATTATGCACAGTATACAATTAAATGCTGGCATTTTTACATGTTAATTAAACAAAACAGGCAAACAGTGAATATAAGTTATATGTATTAAAAAGTCAGTGTTGTTTTTGGTGGTCATTGATTTAATGCTGAGCTCAAAAGCAAGGTTCAACATAGTTATCTAATAACCGTGGTTACTATCATTCTTTGATGGTGTGATACACGGGTAACCAGGGTTATGTATGTGTAAGTGGGGGAGCGCCACGTTGTAGAATAGTGGGCGGAGCCAAGGGAAGCGAGGGGTAATTACACGCCCATCCGTGTTCTCTGTTGCAGTGAGCTGTGGTAGGGATAAACGAGGGAGAGACAAGAGCTGAAAAAGTGAGACAGAGAGAGAGAGAGAGAGAGAGAGAGACACTGAGCGCTCTGTGTTTGTGTGTAGAGACACATAGTGTGTGTACTAAAAAAACTATAAAAAACAAACAAACAAACAAACATGTAGTAATGATGTTTAACCATGTAATTAAAAAAAAGTGTTAAGTTCATATGATAGCTAATGTGGAATTTAGCGGCCTTATGTCTTTACTGTCCCAAAAGTTGTTTGTGTCAAGTGACAAATATTTATATAGATTTTAAATACAGATATTATAGATTTACCAATCCATATTTAAACAAATTCTATTATTTTTTTTTTATTCATGTAACTTGCACGCTTCCTCTTAGACCTTATCACTGCACAGGCTTGTGCTAGTCATTAATACTACATCTGCTTTTTTTTTTTAAAGAGAACACAGCTCTGTTTTGTGAAGGTGTGATGTTACTCTGCTTTACAGGGGTTGGAGAAACACTATAAAGAAGTTCTAAATGTTTCATTTGCTGATTTCCACAGAATGGGATTAAAACCCATCACCTTTGCTCGTCAGGTATACTATTCTGTGTTCAGTACAGAAGTTCATCATAATATTTAATGAGTGCATGCTTTATAAAATGTGTCTTTGTGGTGAAGGTCCTGGCTTCTTGTTTCTACCCCTCTCTCCTGAATGATGAGTGTTTACCCTTGGATGCAAGACAGAGAGCACAAAAGATTCTGGGAAATTGTGATGGAGGGAGCATAGGTGACCTGTTTAAATAAATTCTTATCTCATTATGACAGTACCTGACAGCTTAAACCAGTACATACTATTGGTATGTGCACCCATATAGCACCCTTAGCAGCAGGCTGAGGAACAGTTTTTATCCCACAGTGGTTACCTTAGTGAACTCAACTCCACTAACCCTCTTATATGG
>JAOTRN010018483.1:0-10904 GCA_028566695.1 Bagroides melapterus | reverse complement strand
GCAAAGTTTGTCTGATCCTCATCCACGACCTTTTATTAAACAGTTCATGTGTCTTGTGTTGAGGAATGAGGTGGATTCAAATGTTATCACTAGGAACACCACATTTAGCCAAATGCAGTTATGTCGCTTGGCAAATAACTTAAATATCGAATATCCTACAGTATCACAAGTATAACAATGGAATAGCTGTTTTGTTTTGTATTTCATCATAAAGTGTTTTTATACTATAGCACATTGAGGCTTTCCCATAAGTGGTGGTATTTTTAGATGTTAATTACGTATCTAATTCATTATCAGTATCTTTATTCTGGAAAGGGAACAATGGGGATAGGGCAGGAAATCCCAAGCCCTCACACAATAGTTATGTACAAATTTTAAATATTCAGAACGCTTACAAATTCCTGCTACATGTTGAATACTCAAAGCATTTTTTAACCACCCCACTCCTGCTTTCTCTACCACTCATACAGATGTGTTCATTTCCTGTGTACTGGTGTTTCCTGGTGGTACACCCTAGGCGTTGACAGATATACACACATCTAACACGCACATCTCTGCTTTAGTATATTTTCTTTGTAATGTTTGCTGACTACCAAGAAACCCAAACTTGTAACATTCCAAAGAAAATGTCCTGTATTCTAACTCTGTCCTAAACTTGTGTAAGCCGATCCCTGCAATTCATAGCTTAAGAACAAATTCTTTGAAAATCATAATAGCAAACAAATATGTATGAATCTTAAGGAATCAAATATAAATTTATGCAACGATAAAACGATCGATTTTCCACTTTAGTTCATTATCATTACTTATAATTTGGTCGCTTAAGAGTGCTGAATTGAGATTTCTATTTCTAAATGTATGAGTTATATAACACAGAAGTAAACATTTTGAACTTGGTCTCTCATTTTCAGGCAAAATAATCTAATCAGGCAAAGTATCTAGACTTGCCTCAGCCTGCTTGAACGGTTTATATATGCTTCATATGCATTGTGCAGAAGTGTAGCAAATGAAATGAGTCACGTATAAGGAGTTTAATTACTTACTGTAAAGTAAGAATTGTTTTCTCCTAGGTTGTAGTCTATGTAAGTGACAGGTTTACTACCATGTTGTCACTCTTCATCTAGTGCCAGGGTGTTGTTGGACCTTATCATCCCTTATCAAATATTAGCTACATACAACTGATGATATCTTCTTCATCTCTGTAATTTCCTGTGGTGAAAGCATCTTAAACACCTCATCTGCATGTTCGTAAAGTACCTAAAACCCAGTTCTAGCCTAAACTTACTTTTAAGTTCAAGAGACAATGGGACTCCGCCCCATGGGACAATGGGACTCCGAAGACAATGCTTAGCTCCGCCCAGGACGCAACATCATTAGCAAAGCCTACTCAGTTTTCCAAGCAAGACTTGGACTCGCCTATATGCCCAGTATATGAAGTGTATCAGTACTCTTCTTGGTCCATACGGATAAATTGGGGGAAAAAAGACCGTGAGTACATGTGGATTTACACCAATTTTTACACGCACAGGGGAAGGACACAGACGTTAGAATTGAAAGCGTCAGTGCAGCAGCATCATTCAGGACAACGTGCCAGTTTGTAAGATCTGTAAAGCTTAGCCATGACATTGTGCAGAATTAATGTAAAATATTAACATACCTAAGTAGAGAAAAACATTGTGCGCAAAAAATCGTAGTGTTTCCGAGCTACTTTACGAACTGAAAGTCCCTTGAAAGGGTTTTTTTTTTTTTTTAGGTAACGTTTGTTTCTACGGTTTATTACCCAGAAGAGCTGGGGTAGAAGTTTATTGAAATGTATTGGCATGCGAAATGTAATGTAACATAATATTAAGTTAGATTGTGGATTTAATTATTTGTAGAGTGAATAACTCAGCAAAGCTTTTCATCTCCACCGTGTTCTGCTATTTGTTTCCAAGATTATGTATGAAATGCTATTGCTTTCAGAAGCCCATTTAAGCCCGTGTGAAACTGTAGTGTTGGAAGGTAAATATTTTGCAACTGGAGCGGGAGTTGGGTACCATGGGAGAGACCTCTTATTGTGTATTCTTATCCGGAGCGAAGCCACAGGATCATCATACATTAAGAAAACGAGAGATTCCGCAGTTTCTCAGTGCTGACATGCATACGTTTTAGAGTGAGTGCCTCAGCTCATGGGTGTATAATAAAAGTGTCTTGGCCCTTAGCACATGCTGTAAAACAGTGGTATTACCAGTTAATAAGCCTTCCTCCATATGGGGGTGTGGGTGTTCTGTGCAGCATTTCATTATAAATGTCATCATCAAAAATCAGAATAAGAATCATCCCCCAAGCCTCATGTAAAAGTCTGTAAACTGTTAATACAAGTTAAACTGTAAAGGACATATTGTCTTGCTTTATGTGAAGTTAGTATTAGGTTTATGGCCAGTATTAACATTATATTATTGGCTGAACATAATAGTCAACACAAGCCCTCACCACAAAAGATGTTTACACATTCATACAGTACATGCATACACACAAATTTGGAGATTACGAGTTCAATTTCTCTGTTACATTTTGGCAGTTGCTAAATTCTCTAGAAACAATCATTCGTATTTAGCTTGTTCATTTGCTGTTCAACTATATGAAACACTTCACAGTATAATGGCATCAAATTTTTCTGATTTGTTTGGTGTTTAAATTAATTTCATCTCTGTAATTCAAATATAATGCCCGTGTATGACAAGGTCTACTATTAAAAGAATTATACCACATTAGCAAACACACAAAATATGAATTTGGTATCTTGAACCAAACATTGGTACAGTAACTATACTAAAATTTACTAAAGTAGCAAACATGCCACGTTATTGCTGATCTGGAAATACTGTAGGCACACTCACTTAAACTTAAAAGGAACACTTGTTCAGCTGCTCATTTAAACAGGTATCCGGTCATCCAGTCATGTGGTAGCACCACGGTGCATAAAACCATTCAAATACTGGTAAATATCTTCAAACATCCATACAAGGGAAATTGTGATCTCTGTGACATGGTTGTTGGTACCAGATGGGCTGAACGTTATTAAGTTCAACATAATTAAGAGAATATAAATATAATATACATTTTTGTTTGTATTCAATGTCGGTGCATCACGTTGCAGTGTCCAACAGTAGTCAGCAAGCACAGACGGATTCCAGTTACCCTGATTTCGTTGTAGCAATGTCCTGGTGAAACCTTTCATTCTGTTCGTCAAAACCTTCACCTGCTTTGTTCATTGCTTTCACAAAATTCTTCATAAGTCCCTATTTTACATGAAGAGGAGGAAATATGGAAAGAAACCTTACTGGGTGGACAAGCAGTTCATGCGCCACATTTTTCTGTCCTGGAACTTTTTACAGAGTGGCCAGCTCCTTCTACAACAATGTGTCTCTTTGGCATGACTGTCAAAAGTAAAGCAGTAAAGCTGAGCTGCAGTCCCAGTAACAGAGCAACAATTTTAAGATATCCACAAATATTCCAGTTGTACTTGATGTACTGGATGTGCTTTAGCAACATTTCCATGTTCTCGTAGGTTTCTTTCATGTGAGCTGCATAGCCAACAGGTATTGAAGGGTGAACGTTGCCATTGTGTAACAGAACGACTTTGAGGCTGAACATTGGCAAATCATTAAAGAGATACCACTCTTGCAGGTCATGGTCACAACCCAAAGCAGAGAACAGTCCTAAGATGTCAACACAGAAACTATCAGGCCTATCAATCATAGAGACTATCAATTTGTGCAAAGAATTTGGTTATATCATCTTGGCGGCCTCGAAAAACAGAAATTTTCATAGCAGTCTCAAAATCAGCAATTCGGCTTTTGCTTTTGACAGACCAAAATCTCTGAACAGATTGTTTAATTCTGACTGTGTTATGAGATTTGGATTGCCTGAAGCGCATGGTTCAAAATCCGGATCCATGTCACTACCAGTTCACTGCATTGCAGTTTCTTCATCTGGTTTGTCTAAGGTCCATTCCTCTGGTGGTTTCGGAATTGGAAGACTGTCATCTGGCATGGGTCATATTGCTGAAGGCAGATTAGGGTATTTAATTTACCTGTCAAACAGACAGCACATGTCACACAACAAATGTGAGGCACCCATTCCTTGTCTTGATCACCAGTTTTACAGCCGAAGTACAGATGATATGCTTTCTTCATGACAATACTGAAGATGTCAATGAAAAGGTATGTGATGGGCAAAATTGGATGTGATTTACGTGATCAGTAGTCAAAAGTCTATAAGGAACAGCCAACAGTGTTCAAGAGGCAAAAACTTTGTTGTGCAGTGTAATTGATGTGGTTCTGTTGTGTTTGTTAAGCTGGATTTACTCTGTTCAGTTTCAGTGGCCTTAGGGAATTCAGCTTTCAGTTATGTAAAGAGGTTTTAATTCGGAAATTGTATATGCTGATATTCCAACTTCAACTATAGACTTGTTAAGCATATATATACTTATGCATTTTTATGCACCACTGTTTTACCTGATCTTTCCAAGACTATTCTTTGTGTATTGCTGTCCTTTTTCTGACATTTACTCCTCTAATAAGGCTCTAACAAGAAAGTACAGATTGTGCAGATTGTACAGATGCCCTTTCAAAGAATTTCTGATGGTTTAGATGTGGCTGCATTGCAATAGGTCTTCTATCCAATTCTTGTGTGATGGGGAATCATGTTCCCATTTGAGGAGAATGCACACATAAGGTGGCAAAAGCATTGATGTCACGTGTTGTGGATGATACAGCTAAAGCAGGGGGAAGGCCAAACTGGGCTGTTCAACTGTAAACCCATCTGGGCCTGGTGCACTTGACCTAAATTAGAAGAAAATTTGGAGTCAGAGGCAATAGAAATAAACAGTAGATACTTAAACATGCACAAGAACTAGGCAAATGCAGGAACCCAAGAACATGAGCTTGACAAACCACTGATAAACATTGCCAAAGCCGAGGAACTACTGTGCTTCCTCGACAGTAGTTGGAGTGATTCACTCCTTGACCACTTAGACCTTTCTTGGGTCCATCTTGATATTGAAATATTAGGCCTGCAAACTCAATACAAATAAACCAGCTCAGAGCCACCTCAAATAGTTGGACTCGGTGTCTAGGACTCCTGGGGCCAGAGATATTGTGAAAAGGCATACAGATGAAGCTTTAGCCACATCTGCAATCTGTCACATGGCCACCAACACCTGTGGGTGGAGCTGACATCCTTCAGGCCTCAACTGCTGCCTCAACAGGAAGTCTGCTCACAGATATGCTTACCCCTTAGTGTGAACAATTCGGTGTCTGCAGGGCAGTCTGTGCTGGTCTGTGATTTAATTGACCATTGTATTGTTGTCCGTGTCTCATGCTTCTCTTCTGTGAACTCCAAATGCATTGCAGAGGACGCAGGGCCAGAGCCACAGGGAGCAGGTGCCAGGCTCGAAAATAAAGCTGGGCTGAAGCTTAGCCTCCTAAATGAAAAACTCTCACAATTCACACAGCCAGCTCCCTCAAGAGAATGTGAATGTCAATGTGCCACTTCCAAACAAACAGTGTAAAGAGTGTATGAGTCCTTCTCCATAAAAAGAAAATGGTGGCACAGTGTCACACAGCTGTTAAATCGACTGCTTCCCGTATTGATAAGTTTTGCAACAAAATAAACATACAATTCACACAGTCAGAAAAAGTGAAGACACAACAGCTGGGGATATGTGATATAGAAACATTTTTTAGTCTTACTGACACACACTGTCACCTAAGTTCTGCTCACACAGGCTTTAAACTGGTTCTGCTATGGTGTTCTCCTATCAGTAAACCATCAGGCAGCGCTGAGTTCCCTTGAAAGGGAACCAAGCCATTTTAAATTTGAAAAAAGAAAATTGACAGAGCCATTGCAGAAACATTGGGTATCAAATAAACAATTTGAGAACACAAAAAACACAAACAAAAATAACCATCAACAAAATCCCCAGCAACAATCAAAGGGTAGGTGTAAAGGTAACATAATTCACCATGTGAAGAAAACTTGGAACAAAAATAGATGCCATACAATAGATTGCAAACTACTCATCAACAGCCCAGATTAGAATTTGCAACGAAATTAGCCACAGAAACTCCATAACCAAGATTAACCTCTACCAAAGTAAAGGAATTCCAGAAGTCTGGAAAAAGCAGGGTGAAGGCTTTTTGCATAGGTACTTTTGGACAGGGCTCACTAATTATTAGGATGTAAATCCTAATAGTAGATTCATGTTGAATTCACAAATCTATGTAGATGCTCTGTTTGGTGAGTGAACGGCATCCTGTCTAATATCTTCCTTAGGCAGCAAAACATTGTCCTAAACACACTTCCAACAAAAAAGACTTAATCAGGGACTTCACTGGAAGGTTTTAGTTAATTACCAAAATTGACTAGGCAAGTCAGTCTACAGACCATATCCCAATTGAGCGTACATTTCACTTTCTTAAGAGGAGACTGAAGGGAGAACCCCTCAAAACAAACAAATGAAAAAGCTGCTGTACAAGCCTAGAATGGTATCACAAAAGAAAAATGCAATAATTTGTTGATCAGTGGGTTTCAGCCTTAATTATATCAATGTAAAAAAAAGTCATATGAAATATTAAAGTGTTATTTAAATATGTTCCAAAATTTTTGTTCAATCAAAATTGCGTGTTGTATCAACAAAGGTACTGTGTTCTAAGTTGTTTAACACATCCAGATGTAAATTTTTATCTCTAAACAGGGTGTTTTAGTGTATAGCAAAAACATTTTGTTCTAATACTATTAGAATAGACTGGATGAAGAACAAAAGCTACTCCGTGAACTGAAAACTATCTTCTCTAGGACAAGAGTGGTGTCTGGAAGTTGATACAGAATGTGTGATTGTGTACTAAATTATTTCATTTTTAAATGGTGTGTTTTTTTGTATCTCAACAGGCTGTAGTCATATCAGTATGAAGACATTTGCAAAATTGCTGCTGCTACTACTGATGCTTCTCCACTTTTGCACTTTATCTGACACGGTAAGTGCTTGTGTGGTCCTGTTTAGTATCAGCCAGATTACCTGTCCAGTTTAGATTTTTAAGAAAAATTATGAAAGAATAACTATAGTAGCACTTATTTTTCACAGAAACTACTTCACAGAGAGAGAAGAGGAACACGTAACTATAAAGGTTGTATGCAATCTTACTTTTCAACTTTTAATTCTTTATGTATGAATAGCTACACCTTTTTCAATGAGATTTTGTTAACGGTCATAATATAATTAAATTTTTTTTAAAAATTTATATTATTTTTTTTTTTTTATTTGATCTGATAAGCCACTGAAAGAAACATTAGTTATGTACACCGATCAAGCAAAACATTATGACCACTGACAGGTGAAGTGAATAACACTGATTATCGCTTCATCACGGCACCTGTTAGTGGGTGAGATACATATATTAGGCAGCAAGTGAACATTTTGTCCTCATAGTTGATGTGTTAGAACAGGGGTGGGCAATCTTATCCAGAAAGGGCCGGTGTGGATGCAAGTTTTCATTCCAACCAAGTTTAAGTCACAGCTGAGTATGTTGAAAGCCAAGAGCATCTCCAAAACTGCAGCTCTTGTGGGGTGTTCCTGGTCTTCAGTGGTCAGTATCTACCAAAAGTGGTCCAAGGAAGGAACAGTGGTGAACCGGCGACAGGGTCATGGGCAGCCAAGGCTCATTGATGCACGTGAGGAGCGAATGCTGGCCCGTTTGGTCCGATCCAACAGATGAGCTACTGTAGCTCAAATTTCTCAAGAAGTTCATGCTGGTTCTGATAGAAAGCAGTGGGCAACAGTGGGCACGTGAGCATCAGAATTGCACCACGGACCAATGGAATAAGGTGGCCTGGTCTGATGAATCACGTTTTCTTTTATATCACGTGGATGGACAGGTGTGTGTGCGTCTCCAAGATGGCACCAGGATGCACTATGGGAAGAAGGCAAGCTGGTGGGGGCAATTTTCTGCTGGGAAACCTTGGGTCCTGCCATCCATGTGGATGTTACTTTGACAACTACACTTACATTGTTGCAGACCATGTACAATCTTTCATGGAAATGGTATTCCCTGGGGTCTGTTGCCTCTTTCAGCAGGATAATGCACCCTACCACAAAGCAAAAATGGTTCAGGAATGGTTTGAGGAGCACAACAATGAGTTTGAGGTGTTGATTCCCCAGATCTTAATCCAATTGAGCATCTGTGGGATGTGCTTAACAAACAAGTCAGATCCATGGAGGCCCCACCTCGAAACTTACAGGACCTAAAGGATCTGCAGCTAGCATCTTGGTGCCAGATACCACAGTACACCTTCAGAGATCTAGTGGAGTGCAGCAAAAGGGGGACCAACACAATATTAGGAAGATGGTCATAATGTTTTGCCTGATCCGTGTATATAACTGTAGCTTTATGAACCTCAAATAATTGAGAGGTACAACGAGAATCAACTATATACATTCGTGTACATATGCATACATATACTGAGGTCTTTCAGCCAGGTCATATAGTGAATTATGATGCAATAAAAAATATTACCATAGTCTATTTTCCTTGAAACCTTATCATAAAAATTTTGCTGGATCAGCCCTGTGTTTGACAAGGAATAAAAGTGGTTATCCAGTGTTAAAAGAAACATAGTTATGCGATTAACATTCTCATTAAAGTGCCATCTACCTCTTCCAGATAACCTCCCAGATATGGTTACTGACAGAATAGGAAGAAAGACTGACTGTCTATAAGATGGCTTAAGAAGGTTGAAGGACAGTGCTTTTGCACTGCCATGTCACAGTTCTACAGTTATTTTTGCTGTACCATGTGCACCACTGTTTTCTCTTTATATCTGGAAAGTACTTTGCTCTGTAGTGACTGTTGTGCTATAAGTGCAATGATGAAACCAACTTGACAAAGAGGATTTTATGAAGTCTGTAAGAAGGTAAAATGGTAAACTGCAGAGCAAAGACCCATCACCAACATTGGTTGGTGAGGATTTTTAGCTTCATTTTAGGTTACCACTGTTAAAGTTTTTATAGTAGATTATTTACTGAACAATATTTCTATTAGATTACATTAGCCAAATGTAATATTAATCACCATTCTAGGTAGACTTCTAGGTAGGCTAAGTCATGGTTTGACTTGCAGTATTTTCTAGTTATGATAGGGTCATTGGAATGCATCTCCATCATAAGCGGGAGCTTATTTGCCCATTGTATTTGGCCATTGTATGCCTAGATGAACACAGGTATGTGGCACTGCTGAGGATTGAAAAGATACTTGCAAGTTATCTCTCCCCTTTTTCGGCCATATGGAGAGAGTCTATGCTCCATTCTAAGCCCTGTAGGGCCACATCGGCCCATAATTGGTAAGGCATATACGGCCCCAGGTCAAGCCAATGTGGCTCTACATACCATGGCAGATTTCAGGCATACCAGGCTGAACTGCTAAAAGAAATCAATTGCGGTGTGTGACTTAAACCCGTGGTGGTTTCAGAATTCCACTGAGCCACAGACCAGGCCCTCTCTTCCATATAGCAGAAGGCATGTGCCATCAACCATTCAATGGATGCATTTTGTGCCATGGAGAAGCATCTGTTGCTCATCTTTGCTCTGTCAAGGGACTTGGCAACCATGTTTTGAGATGCATTGCTTGCTAATATGAGGTCCCTATGCCTCAGACTGAACCCAGAGAAGTGTTTCTCCTTCTCAGAGAACCACTTTCTTAAGGGCAGTTTAGGATTTGTGATGATGAGGGCACTTCTGTCTTGCACTCAGGTAGACTCCATCCTAACTATTGTGAAGGACATTTGGATAAGCCAGTCTTTCTGCTGCCTAGGTGCAGAGGGCACCCTTGTTCATGCTGGCAGCAGCCAATGTCAAACAGCAAAGTTACTTAGGGTCTCCTACATATGAGACCATTTTAGCTCTGGCTCAGGAACAGGGGTTTCCAGGGGTTTCCGCCATATAAGATTTCATGAAGACTCAATCTTGGGGCATGTCACCATTCCAAGACTATCTCAGCAGACACCTCCCTCTCAGATTGGGGAGCAGTTGTAGATGGCCATCCCACCCTAGTCACTTGGCACTTAGGAGGGCCCCTGTCTCACATGGCACTTAAATTGTCTGGGGATGAGAGACGTTTTTCTAGTTGGAAATGGATCTGTTCACCTCTATGGAGGTGACCCACTGTCACCTATGGTTTTTCCTCTCTCAACCATCCCCTCTGGGGCTGGACACCATGGTGCAGACATGGCCAAGAATCCATCTGGACACCATTCCACCAATAGCTTTGTTCCCATGAGGCTCTCCATTGGCCCATTCAAGTCTTGTTTGCAGACCTGATTTCCATCCTGGACAGTTCTCCTTGGGAAATTCCTGTTAGGAGGGAGCTCCTCTTTCAGGCACAGGGGAGAATTCTCCACCCACACTTCGAGATTTGGAACCTCTGGGTCTGACCCCTGAGTGGCTCCAGGTCCTCTATTCTATGATCTTTCAACCGCTTCCAAGTATTACTCTGGTAAGCACAGAGGAGGCAGGTGCATTTATTTGAACAACAACTGGTGTACTAACTCCAAGACACTAAGCAGCCACTGGTCCCTGGATTTGGAGTATATGATTGTTAAATGCAGGCCCATATTCTTCCTATGGGGTTCACTTTTGTCATGAAAACTGAAATACCACTGATGCTAATGCTAGCTCAGCCCCTGAACACTTTTACAACTTTATTTGCAGTCAGAAGAGCATTTCTGCTCCCCAATTTCAACTATACAGTATATCAAGTGTGCTACTAGAAGAGAAAATACACTAGACAACTCTATTACATTTACATTTACATTTAAGGTCGTTTGGCAGACGCCCTTATCCAGAGCGACGTACAAAAGTGCTTTTAAAT
>JAOTRN010018479.1:0-10921 GCA_028566695.1 Bagroides melapterus | reverse complement strand
AACAATCAGAACCTTCCAGCAGCATATCCTACTGCTGTGGGAGTTTATTGGATTTGTGGTAACAATGCCTATTCTCAACTTCCCAGCTCATGGTCTGGTGTCTGTGCATTGGGCTATCTAGTTCCAGCCATGAGGATCACTCTGAGTATGCCAGACAGAATCAGATATCAAAGATCTGCAGATCTCTTTGGAACTCACCATCTGTCCACATGGAAGAGAGCTCTTGGAGCTCTTATTCCAACCTATGGAGTAATGTCAGCTTTGGATCAAACTGGTGATCTCTCTAAAGAAGTAGAGCTATTAGCTAATAATACTGCATTAGGCTTTAAAAAGATCTCAGAAGAATTGACAGATATAAGGATGATAGCCTTGCAAAACAGAGCAGCCTTGGATTATCTACTGTCTGCACAAGGTGGAACCTGCAAAATCATTGGAATAGAATGCTGTACTTACATACCCAATAATGTGATTTCTAACATTCATAATATCTCCAGAGTAGTGCATGAAATTTCAACAATATCAAGAACTGTTTTTTTGATTGGGTAACAAAATATTTAGGAGACCTAGGGAAAACAGCAATTGAGTACATTTTTTTTTTAGCTTTAATTGGGCTAACTCTACTTGCCCTGCTGATTTAAAGGACTGAAGCTCATAGTGATAAAATTAATTTGCAGTACAACTAGGAAAGATGAAACCCATGTCATTTACAGAACACCAGCAGGGTATGCATTCTAAGCCTAACGGCATTTACCACCATATATTGTAAATATTCACAAGCAAGAACCTGTACACAGCAAGTGTACATGACTTGTTTTTTTATATATTCATTTTATTTGTGGGATCAAAAATGATCAGAGGAGGGATTGAAGGATTTAGACTTTCACATACACACTACCAATGTTTGATGTTCCTGTTCCCCACATGTAATTAACATGTAAATGTAAAGGGTGAACCAAATTGCTGATTACATCATGCCTGTGCCCCACTGTAGACACTGTGTCTGTTCTGTAGAGCAATCAATTGATCAATACACAAGTTCCTCAGTAGGATGTCCTAACTGTATCTATCTATTGTTTGAAGGCCATTTGTCACCAGTTTGACGGTACCTTTGGGTTAAGTTCCAGAAGGCTGCTCTTCAATAAACACTTTTACCCTGCACTTGGTCCAGCTTACTTTTCTTTTACGTATTAGAAGCAAACTAATATGTTGGCGAGCCACACAACTACTGCGCAGCCAAATTCAGGAAAATCTAACAACTGAAAAATAGAAAACAAGTCCTTTGAAATATAAGGGATAGGTATTTGCAAGTAAATAACTGCACTGGTGTAATAATTGCATTAAATAATATCTAAAGTAAAGTAATATCTAAAGTACCCTAGAAATGCTGTTTCCATATGTTGAGAGCAGAGTTAAGATATTTCTACACTTATTTATTATTCTTTCAGTAACTGCTTTATTGTCGTCTGGGTTGAGGTTGGTTGTGTCTCAAGGCCATTGGGGGAGAGGTAGAAATACACTCTGGATGGGACACAAGTCCCTCACAGGTATCAAAAATCTATCTATCATTCAAAAATTTTAAAATAAGCATTCCACCTACGATCATGCTGAATGGGAAGCTGTAGAAAACCTGAGAAACCAGAAGAAATCCATTCAGACATACGGAGAACACACAAAACCCCACATAGATAGCAACCCAAGCTCAGAGTTGAACTAGGGATGCTGAAGCCCAGTGGTAACCTGACTTAAATATTGTTCTATATATAAAAAAATAAAGTTAAATAGGTTTACTGGGGTGTCTGAATTTATTGATTGATTGATTGCAAATGTTTAAATGTGCTTTCCAGTTTCATATTAATTGCAACTAATTATAACTGTTGTGGCTCATCTCAACCAGACCTGATTGACTTATCTCTACTTCCGCTGTTCCTCATCTCCTTATTTGGAGCCAGTTTGCTAGTACAGTAGATATTTGTACCTACCTATCTCATTTGTACAGTATAAACTAAAGATTGGCACTTCCTATCTCCAATGCAGTGTAAAATAATACTCATTGTGCTTCATATGATAATCATAAAATAATAGAATATAATTGCACCTAGTAAGAATTGCTGATGTAATTATAAATGCTGTTTTATTTACAAAATGTTCAAACATCTGGTAGTGATTTAACTTAAACCACTTTAGGTCCACAATAAAAAGAAGCATCCAGAAATTCTTTTATAGGCAATATAGACTAAATAGAAATTCAATAACCTTGTTGACAGATATGTTGACAAATGATCTGCAGTGAAAAGCAATGAGGTCCTAAGGCATTTTTTTTGACTCAATGAAGTTATTTTTTCCTTTGCATCTGGATCATTACAAACATTGTTAGAGCAAATCTAAGCCAGTCAAATGCTACATGTACTATATGTGTAAAATAAATAAGCACCAATTTGGATGGCACTCCAATCTTTAATTAATTTTTTTGTTATGACATACCCAAATATTGTGTAATGTTGCATGGATACTTGTGTCTATTTTCATTAGTGAAATGAGAAAATGTGCAACTTAATATGCAAGTGTAGATATACAGTACATACTTATAACTTATCACAGTATAGACTTACCAGGCAAAGGATACACTAACTTGCCGTTTTATATTAAGTTCAATTTATCTGTGCCATTACCTGAAATGTAGATCTTCTAACTGTTGTGCTTATTGTTACAACCCACCAAAAACATTCAACAATCACAAATCTGACACTCTTCAGATTGTCAATTCAAGGAATTCCACACACACACACACACACACACACACACACACTACCCAAAAAGCCACACTACACCTTAGACATACTTGCCACTTGTTCTACCAAAGAATTAAAATATCTCCCTTCATATTTGGAAGAGACAGAAAGGATGGGGGTCCTTTTACTTTACCTTTTTGCAGCAGCAACACTTTTCTTTATATAACTCTGTATGAGCATCAGCTACAGTGTCGCAGATCCACTCAGACCAAATATACTTGCACCTTGTTTTTATCAGTACGTTACTGGTATTTAACCAGTTATGAAACCCACAAGGGCATTAGAGTATAATGCATTGGAGTGCAGCCCCAAACTCAGTTTTTAATCATATCTTTTCTCACCAATCAGATTTTTTTCTTGCTCATGCCAGTTACAGCAACTATTATATCCACTGCCTGTGATCAGTTCTAATCTTTTCTTCAATTATGTTTGATTAAGGTTATAGTTAGATTTATATAAATATTTTTAATATTTATAGATTTCTATAAATATTTTTAATATAACTTTGAGTCATTGCTCCTCACGTTTACCTGATGTTTATACCTGTCTCTGCTCAATATATGTACCTCCTTGGGGACATTCTGAAAATGGTGCTCAGCTTAAAACAGACCACTCCATTTTTGTAAGGTAAAGTGGCATGGACACTTGATCCAGTGACATATATTACTGCATGTTTAAAGCAAATAGGATTTTATCATTCGTTGGAACTTGTATGAGAAGCCCAGGGCAATTTAAATGAAATGAAATTGAAGCATCTAACACACACATACATATACATACATTAACACTGTGATCTCAGAATGTCATTGCTCTTGCTGCTTCTGCGAATTGTGAGGCATCGATTGGATCCTCTAATGCATAGGACTGTGAGTGTAAGATAAGTGGTTGTAAGAGAGTTAGGCCTGTCTATTATGGATCATCATGTGTGCCATTTCTAGCTCATCTTGGTAAAATGCAAGTCTACAATATGCAAACAAAACCTCAAAGAAGACATTAAGTAAGCATGCTCTATTTATTACTGCTATGAATGTTTAAGAAATATCATGAATATTGCACGTATAATGTATGAACCATATCAATCATCTATGAAATGAAAAATAATAATACATATTATTTTAACAGAAACTGAGCTGTGATTTTTTTCATGAAATATTTAGAGGTATATAACTATAATCAGCTATGTGTTATGTGTTATGTTTTTGTGCTCTCTAACGCTCCCAATTGGGTCACCCTTGGTGATCAGCACCAAACCTAAAAGTTTCTCCTAGTGATGAAATTCTAAGAAAACTCTTGGAGTTATGTCATTTTCTTAGAATTTCCCCTTAAATTTAGGACTAAATTTAAGTAAATTTAAAAGTGATTCACGAAACATCTTATCCCTAAAAACAGCTCCTAAGTTAAAAATTGTTAAGAGTAGAGAGGAGGACTTTTAAGAGGCTTAAGAGTTTCTTTAGCAGCGGACAAAATGGCAGAAAGAAGAAATATTCTCCAAACAACGAATGACTGTGAGTTAATTGAACACTACAGATTGGATCACAATGGAATTACGTTTGTGGTTGAACTTATTAGAGATGCGCGTAATGTCATAACACCAGAAATCAAATTGATTACAACACTGAGGTAATTGGCAACTGGAAAGATGCAACAGTGCAGCAGCGATGACATGTGTCTGCCACAGCCTTCCATCAGCAGAGTGATCACACAAACTATTGAAGCACTTTCACAGTCTCATATAGTGACACGGTTTCTTTCATTTCCACTGGAGGTTCACACTCTGCAGGCTCACAAAAGGCCATTCATGGACATAGTGGTTTTCCCCAGTGTTGTTGGTGTAATTGATGGGACGCACATTCGCACAATTGCACCATCGGAAAATGAAGACATTTTTGTGAACAGAAAGAGGTACCACATCAATACGTAACTAGTTTTCAGTGTAGACTACAAGTTCCCTTTCAGGTTGAGCCCAGGAACGTGTGCTTTCTCCTTCTCAGAGAACCACCTTTCTGTGGCTTATTTGTAACTTCACCACGAGGTGGATATGCCTCTCTCCCACTCGGGTGGCTTCCATCTTGTCAGCAGCAAAAGCTATTTGGCTAGGGCACCTCGGCTAAAGCCTCTCTGTCACCGAGGCACAGAGCATGCTAGGCCTCATGGCAGCAGCAGCTAATGGTTATCCCTTTAGGTCTGCCTCACGTGAGGTCATTCCAGCTTTGGCACCCCTGCAGACTTCTCCTCAGGTTCCTAAAGGTTACATGCCACAGGCTTCATACCGTTCTTATGTGGAATGACCCAGGTTCCTGGCCTTGGGTCCCACACAAATTGCCTGGAGATGAGGGCCGTGTTTCTATCATTGAAACTCTTTCTCATACACTTCAGGGGATAGCACTGTGGTGGGTTCCTATATCGGTCTGCGTTGCGCCCCCTGCTCAGGTTTGTGTAGCAGATTCTGCTCTGGGCTCTGCTTTTACAGAGAGAGCAATTTTCTTCCAGGGTATGTAAAGCAGGATGTAGACTTCCTGCTGAGGCCGTTGTAAGGCCGGGGGAGTGACGTCTCCATGCCCAGGTGGTGGAGCACATTTGTCCTCTACAGACGTGGTCGAGGCTCCATCTATACGGCTTTTCCCCGGTAGCTCTGCTCCCGCAAATCCTAGCCAGAGTGCACCACGGTTGAGTCAACCTTCTTTTAGTGGCTCCCTGTTGGCCCTCTTGGCTTTGGTTCATGGACCAAGTCTCCCTCCTAGATGGCAATCCATGGAGTTCCCTTTCAGGAGAGATCTCCTCTTTCAGGTGCAAGGGGCAATCCCACACCCCCCACCCTGAAATGTGGAAGCTCTTGGTCTGGTCCCTGAGGGGGACCAGTTCCTAGAGGCAGCCTCCTCATCCGAGGTGACTGGGTCTCTATTGAATGCTAGGGCTCCCTCCAATAGCTGTATGCTCTGAAGTGGAGGCTGTCAGCCTCTGGTGCGATGAGTGCTGTGAGGGTCCAGTTCACTGCCCAGTCAGTACAGTGCTGAAATTTCTGCAGGCTCACCTTTATACGCCCTGTCTACTTTAAGGTGTATGTGGCCGCCACTGCTGTAAACCACAAACCTGTACTCGGGGCCTCCTTGGATAGGTACCCTCTGGTCTCTCACTCTCTGCACAGTGCCAGAGGCGTTCCTACAGACCATGCGTACCTTCCTGGGACCCTTGAGCCCATGGAGTCAGCCTCTGAGGAGTTTCTGGCCCTGAAATTGGCTCTGTCCTTTGTCTTGGCCTAGGAGATCTGCAGGCTCTGCTGGTCGCCACCACCTGTCTAGATTGTCCCTCTGGCATGTTTGAGCCAACCAGTGGAGTCAGCCTCTGGGGTGTTTTTGAAGCAGAAAATGGCCCTGCAATTAGATGATATTTCAGCTTTTCTGTAGACCTTCTGCCTTTCACCCACAAGTCAGCGGAGCAGGAGAGTCTGCACCTGCTGTCCCCGGTTCTCAGATCTTATTCCTATCGCTTGAGCATGTTGGGTGAATCCTATCTTTCCGCGAGGTGTCAGACTGGTAAGTCCTTCCATGCAGACCATGTCTCCCCTTCTAGGACCTCACAGTAGACCTAGAGGGGTTTCTGAGCCCACTATGATCCAATGGAGTCAGCCTCTGAGGAGTTCTGACCCTGGCAATGGCTCTGCTGTGAACTGGTCATTCAGCTTCCCTGCAGGCCCTCTGCCTTCTGCCCCACAGGCTGGTGGTGCAGTGGGGCCTGCAACTGCAGCAGGAGTGGTAGCTATATCTGAGGACATACTCCTATGTGGTGCCAATATTTGTTATAGTATTGGCTGAAATCCTATTTCCAATCCTGACAGACTGTGGTCTGTCAGTCAGGATGTCTAGGAGCCAGTCACAAAGCATGGGGTGTAGTCCAAATACTGACAGTTTGTGGGTTAGCTCATGAGGGATGACCATATTGAAGGTGGAACTATAGTTGATGATGAGCATTCTGATATGTGTCCTTATCTGAGGTGGGAGAGGGAGATATGGAGGGCTGCGACGATAGCATTTGAAGTGGTCTGTTATGCATATTGTAGGGGGTCCAATATGTCCAGGCATACTGCTCTGGATGTGCGCCAGCATCACTCTCTCAAAGTACTTCATGATGATTAGAGTTAGTGCAACTGGCCTGTAGTCATTTAAGCAGGTTGGGGGCTCTTCCTCTGGAGGGGGCAATGGGTGTGGTCTTGAAGCAGGTAGGCATGGTGCTCTGACTGAGGGAGAGGTTGAAGATCGAAGTGAATACATCAGCCAGTTCTGCAGCACAAGCTCTGAGGGCCTTGTCCTGCTGCCTTGGGGTTGATCTTTCTCAGCACTTTGTGTACTTCAGCTGATGAGACAGTAGGAAGGGAGTAGGGGGGTTGGGTGGACCAGGTGTGTGTGCTTCCTCTCTATCATTATCATCATCATCACCAGATAAAATATCCGTGAGCCTTCCAGGCTGCTTGGGATTGTCTTTCAAAAGCTTCAGAGAACAGCCAAATTACTTAAATCAGTTATATAATGCCGTCTATGTGGTTATATTTTAACCCCACCAGATCCCATATAATTAAAAGGAAAACAACCCTATTTTTTCATTTTAAGTTACATTTGTAAAAAAAAAATATATTATTATTATTATTATTATTATTATTATTATTATTATTATATTTCAATAATAGTTTTACATTTCACTTTTTAAGTACACTTGACCTTAATTTTCTCCTGATTCCCTTATGATGTTTAAAGTTGTTGATAATTAAATGTGCATGCTTGATGAAGTGATTGCTAGATTTAGGGTGGGGTGATGAACAACTAGATATAGCAATCAATTCTGATGTTTCATCCACTTTCCAGCATGCACCAGATTCTCTCACTGAACCACTCTATAGCTGGCTGCTAGATAACTCAACTGTGGTGTGAAGGAATTCTCCTGTGTGCCAACTGAGGTTGGAGTCTTTGAGTTTGAGAGACTATGTTCAAGTCCTCACTTATAGAGTCAGCTGCAAGAAAATTTGGTTGGTGCCTTTTTTGACAAATAACAGTTAAAAAGGGAAACTGCCATGTTTATGAAGGTTGCCTTCTTAGATCCTTGCTTTTGGAAGGCTCTTCTGATTGAACTGAGGGGTATGGACAATTGGATATTCTACAAGTAAAGGGCACAGGCATGGAAATAAATATACATTATAATACATTTTATTTATAGGCACTTTTTAATACACTCAAGGTCACCTTAATATTTCAAACAAGAAACAACAGTAGACAACAATGCAACAAAATTAAGAATAAACGTTATTCGTTTCTGAACAAATAAGTTTTGAATTGTGTTTTGAATTGTGTAAGATCTAAGAGGTATAACAAATCAAGATTATGGAGAGCTTTAAATGTGAGAAGGAGCTAGGGAGCCAGTGGAGTTGTTGAAGAGAGAGGGTAATGTGATCCATGATGGGAGTTGATGGGAGTTTGTGTTATGATACGGGGCCCAGACGGTGTCTCCCCTCCTGTCATAAAAAAGCATGTGCTGAACAACTGGCTCAAATCAAATCAAATTCAAATTTATTTGTCACATACATAACCATACACAGTATGACATGTAGTGAAATGTGTGGTAACATTGTTCCTTAGTAAGCAAAATAGTAAAATAGAATAAAATAAAATAAAGTAATAAAAAGATAAAATAGAATAATAAATAATAAAATAGAATGAAGAAAAATAAAGAAAATGGGACTGTACAAGAGCAGTAAACGGGATGATATATACTAGCAGAACAGTGTGCATAGGTAAAGTAAAAGTAATGTAAATCTAAAATAGATGTAAAGTGACCAGTGCAAGAAAGGCTCCAGGGTGAGTGTGCAAGTGTGCAAAGTATACAGTGTAAAGGTGCAAAGATCCATCTGAGGTTGTTGTGTGAGTGAGTCTATAGAGTCCAGGTTCTAGGTGGTGTTCTGGTTGAGGGCTCAGATGGCCTGAGGGAAGAAGCTCCTCCTCATTCTCTCGGTGTTTGCCTTCAGGTAATGGATTTCCTGGCTGCAACAGAGAAAAGAGTCTGTTGTTGGAATCGCTGACGTTCTTCACAATCTTCCTGCTTGCGGTCTCTCTAACAGGAAGTTGGAGACCCAGCGACAATCCCAGGACCTCCAAGTACCTGAGTGTGGAGGGAATTATGGTGTTAAATCCTGAACTGTAGTTGACAAACAGCATTTTCACATAATTCCCGTTTCTGCTGTCCAGGTGGCTCAGGGCAGTGTGGTGGAGATAGGTGAGGGCATCCTCTGTGGAGCAGTTAGGACGGTATGCAAACTAAAGGGGGTCCAGTGTGTCAGGTAGTGAAGAAGTGAGGAAGTCCCTGACTAGTCTTTTAAAGCATTTCATCATGACAGAGATCCTACTGCCTTCCTGGTGATTGTGAATGCATTGTCCTCTCCGGCTCTCTCAGCATGTGTGCTGCTAGTGCCATTAGCGCTGTTAGTGCTGTTAGGTGCAGCCTCGAAAAGAGCATATAAGGTGTTCAGCGCATCTTCCAGAGAAGCATCCGCATTCATTGTTCTGAAGGATGGTGTTTTTTGTAGTCCATGATTGTTCTCATTCTCTGCCACAGGCTCCTAAAGCCACCATGTTTGAACTGTGTCTCCAGTTTCTTCCTTCACTGCTCTGTACATGTTGTTGGACACAGCTTTTTACTCGTCCATATTGCTGGTGGCGAGCCATGTTGTAGGCAGAGGAGTGAGATCTCAGAGAGTCACGGATGTTTTTATCCACCCACAGCTTCTGGTTCGGAAACATCCTGATGCTGGTCTTGTGAACCATATCATCTGCCAGTTTCCTGACAAATCCCTGGTGATGTCATCAGAGCTGTGCCAGAACATGTCCCAGTCTGCATCATCAAGTGCATCCTGCAGAGCGACCTCCCTCTGAACAGGAGCTTCGTGTTTTAGCCATTGTTTATATTTGGCATGAGGAAGATGGCGGTATGGTCTGATTTACCAAAGGCTAAGGATGGTCCAGTTGCCCCTGGTGGGGAAGGTGATGTGTTAGTGGAGCTTTGGCAGTATATACTTGAGTTTGGCACTGTTAAAATCCCCTGCCACGATGAGTGCAGCGTCCTTGTGTACTGTTTGTTGTGAAGTGAGAACCTCATGTAGGTCCCACAATGCAGTGTCTGTGCCCGCCTGAGGCGGGAAATAAACAGTGCTTATAATGACTGAGCTAAGCTCTCAAGGAAGGCATTTGATGGATAATAGTTCCAGGTTGGGTGAGCAGGAGTATGAAACAGTAACAATGCTGATACTGTCACATCACCTGTTGTTCACCATCAGACACAATCCACCACCTATGGTCTTCCCCCCGAATCCATTGTTCTGTCCATGCGGTGGACTGAGAAGAACTTTGTGTTGACTTTAGTTCGGCCTTTAATGCGATAATCCCTGACATCCTCTCCTCCAAACTCCTACAGCTTACTGTACCCCCTGCCATATGTCAACTGACAGGCAGGAAACAGCAGGTGAGGCTGGGAAGAGTTACTTCTAGCATACAGATCAGTCAGCACTGGTACGCCACAGGGATGTGTCCTCTCCCCACTACTATTCTCTCTGTATACTAATGACTGCACAACCAAGGACCCAGCTGTCAAACTCAGGAAGTTTGCAGCTGACACTACACTCATTGTACTCGTCCAAGACGGCAACGAGTCTGCATTTCAGCAGGAGGTGGCTCGTCTGGTGCTCTACCATTTTGCACAACCTGAAATGGGATTCCAACATCAACCCCATCATCTAAGTAGAGAATGTCGTTCCTGTGCAACTGAGGAAGTATGGTCTGCCACAGGAGCTGCTAATGCAATTCTATACTGTAGCCATTGAGCCTGTCCTGTGCACATCCATCAATGTCTGGTTTGGAGCAGCTACAAAACAGGACAGGAACAGACTGCATAAAACAGTAAAACACTGTTTAAAAAAAGAACAGTGCTCCCTAAATTCCATCAGAATGTGGACTTTGCAATGAGAGGGACGAACACGCTGGATGTTGTTTACACAAACATTCCCGGCACGTATCGTGCGGAGCCCCGCCCCCACCTTGGCTACTCAGACCACATCACTGTTATGTTGATTCCAGCATACAGACCACTCGTCAGAC
>JAOTRN010018475.1:0-10938 GCA_028566695.1 Bagroides melapterus | reverse complement strand
ATCTATCTATCTATCTATCTATCTATCTATCTATCTATCTATCTATCTATCTATCTATCTGTCTGTCTATCTATCTAGAATGTAGGTCTAAAGTAAAGCATATGGCTTTATTACATTATCTGTAACCATGAATTCTGTTGAGTTCCCATTTGTGATTTCATGGAATCTCTTTAATCTCTGTAAGAAGATACTTACACGAGGTCCTTGTGGCCCACGGGGTCCTTCTGGCCCTCTGACACCCATAGCTCCCTATTATACAAAAATCAACTTGAAAGCAGCTGCTTATTATATTTTGTTTGCTTTACTAAGCAACATAATATTTTGTATGTGAACCATACTTACATATTTTCTCATAACATGGCATGTCTTAATATCTTCACAGTAATACCTAAATCAGTTTAGAGCAAACAAGTTACTCACAGTCGGGCCAACTTTACCAAATTCACCAGGAAGTCCACCAGGCCCTGGTGGTCCCTGCACATAAAAATTAATCATAAAAGTTGGTGTCTATTAATTGTGCAAAACCAGTTAATTCAATTCAATTCAATTATCTGTGTAGAACTCATCAATTGCCAATGTCTTAAAGCAGATTTACAAAAGCACAGAAAATTAAATTACTATTTATATCTAATATGTATCCCTTCTGAGCAAGCCTGTGGTGACAGTGGCAAGGAGAATCTCTCTGAAATTATATGAGGATGAAACCTCATAGGAGAGGAACCAGGCTCAGAGGGGAACCAGTGGGTGGCACAGGACAGGAAATAAAGTAAATGTAAATAATGTCCTTTCCACAATGGTTATAGTTGAGTGAAATTGTGCAACCAAGAGATACTAAGAAACTAATAGGTCACGGTAATTTCTGAGTTCATTACAGATTTAACACTAATTCATTCCTGCCAAAGTCTTCAAATGTTCACTGATGAAGACCCGAGCACAAAGTTGACAGATGCAACAGTAAATTCATCTTCAAAGAGTAAATTAAAAGTCCTAGGCAGCAAAGATCACAATAACTGAGGCAGAACACAAGTAGAACTTACCAGGGGTCCATCAGGCCCAATACCCTATAAAGAAGAAAGATGAGTTGTTCATATATGCCCTGAATAGAAAAGTGCACAGTTGTTTTAGAAAGATCACAGACTTATTATTAGTTTAAGGTTGAACACAAAATGGATCACTTATAAACATTAAAAGATACATGAATTAATTTGGCAGTGAATTTATTCCTGTATTAATTACACTAATTGAAGACAGTTGTTTTTCTAGAAATGGCAAATAAAGATTGTTTAAAAATCATCTGATTTTTTAACACTTACAGCTTCTCCCCGAGGTCCAGGTTTCCCTTGTTCTCCCTGAAACAAATATTTAAATGCAACATTGAAAAAAATCTTTCATAACAATAAGTTAACTATAAGCAAACATTTGTTTGGTCATTGTGTCAAAAAAAAAATCTAACTAACAAAACCGAGGCCAATGCACAATGCTCTTGATTGTGTGACAGGTACATGATTAAAAAATATTTTTAAGGGGACACAGACAGGATTATGGCTTATTATTCTAAAAGAATTACTCTAAACAACAATTTCCTCTTCTATCAAATAGAAAGTTAAGGAGTAATTGTAATTCACCTTTTGTCCAGTGGGGCCACTTGGGCCAGTGTCTCCCATGGGTCCATTCAAACCCTAAGAACAAGTTAGGTACAAAAATTAGAGTAGGCCGCCGTTTCACCAAAATACAGCAAATGCATACTGAAGTACTGCGCATGTGGTGTTATGCTATGAGTCAGGAACTCATTTGGCTTAAATAATATTTTTAAGGTGACCTCAAAATTAAATCAAATGTGTTGTATCAGGAGCAGGGAAAACACAAAATACAGATTGTAGTGGTACTCCTGGGCTAGGACCGAGAAACACTGCCCTAAAAGATTAAGATAATGACAGTGCATGTTGTATCATGTTGCTGCTACATTCACATATGACTATTAACAAATATGATTCATATATGGAAGTTATAATATGTATACAACTCATAACACAACTCATTTCTTTTTTATTTTGCCAAACCTTTGGTTAGAATGCTCAATAATTTGTACACATACAGTACTATACAGGTTTTAGAAATTTAAATATTTGACCTTCCAAATAAGCCACATTCAATCAAGACACTTCTCATTTATCATAATCCTGAACATTTTTTAGACAAAAGCAAAAAGACTGTTGTCTAAAGAGGGGATTGTTTACAGTGTTTTTTTCTTCAGACAGGTGTGAAATATTGGCTTTTTTTTTTTGCTTGTTTGAAGAAATCACTCCCCACCCCATCTCAAACACACACCAAGACACACAAAGAACTCTCATTATCTCTCACACATATTTTATGCTATGGCTGTGCTGTAGAACTCAAACACCCGGTGAACACAGATTCTTGGTGAAGCACTTACATCATCTCCAGGGAGTCCAGGAAGTCCAGCAGAACCAGGTTTACCAGGCTCACCATCAAGTCCCTTAAAATTCACATTGTTTTAATCTACAGATCTTTTAAAAGATTAATGCAATTTAATTAAATAAACAGGTCAACACTTACTGCAGAGCCTACTTCTCCATCTTCACCTCTTTCCCCCTTAAAGAAAACAGTGTTAAATTATAACTATTTTTTAAAGAATATGAAAAAAGAAATCCAATCTCAAATATATTGTATGTACTTATTATTTGGTACTGTCTATTTGTACGAATAGACATTAATTTCATTTAATACTGTGAAAGAAGACTATAGACTTCTCTTACAATGTTTATACAGCACAGGCAAAAAGATATATTCAAGCATTAGAAAAGTGGTTCATGTATGTTAGTGACTACGCTAGACTAATAGTGTTTGAGGATTACATTGGCACTACAACAGCAATAATGTTCTTAATTAGTTAACTTAATTATTAGTTAATCAATACTCTTAGCCCAGATGTAGTACACAAGAATGGCTGAAATGATTATAGTCCATAATTGTTTAATTCTGGAAATGGGGAAAAACTTAAAACATCTTCATTTAAATGGGGTTATCAAAGTTTATACTCATATAATATGTAGGGTTTTTTGTTGTTTGTTTGTTTAAAAACTGTTAATGTTAGAAATTATAAGGTCTTTAGGAATTAGGTTAAAATAGTAAATCACTGACATCACTGTAATGACAAAAACATCTGCATTTGTGTATGTATACTTAAATGGTGCAAGATTTTTCTGATTCCAAAACTTTTTTTTGTTTATGGGTGCTCATCAGAAAAACAGTGAGGGCCAAGCAATTTTTCATGTTTTTTGCCTAATACATGTAAAGATATACACAATGAAGACTGTAGAATGTACATATAAAGACTGAAGTCTGTAGAATGTACAGTGCATGAGACACAGCTCCAAAAGATTTTACAAATTTAAATTTTCAATATCAGTGTAAATAAAGTTACAAGTTACATTTCAATCAATTTCACTGTTCATGTGAAAGTGTGCTAGATGTTGAGCTTTCCTCAATGAATCTCAAAATAATTATTGTATTTCTTGACATACGTTATTTTAAGCACTAAATGTAGTTACAGTCAAGTCAATATTTCATATCATATTTAAACTCCTTCTCTCCCAGACAAGACTTACAAATACTAATATTACGGATTCAGGCAACCTGTGGTTTCATATCACAGAAGTATCTTTCGGTTTAGTAAGTTGTGATCCACGGGTTACAAAGTTACATATCCTGGTTCAAATAAGCGTATATTGCAGAATATTACAGTTCAACTCACGGCAATTCCGTCGATTCCGGGGACACCAGCAGGGCCTGGTGGGCCGCTCTGTCCCAAGTACTTCTGTTGAGAAACATAGAACCACATAAACACAATGTCCCGGGGTAATATTCACCTGTTCCCGTTTATGGCAGGTCTAGTGAACAGGTGTGACGTTAAGAGAGGTTACTTTTAACAGCCTACCACAAAATACAAACAGTGGAGCAGTAGGTATGAAGAAATTAAAATGAATTTATTTTGACAGTATCTTATTCTATTGCAACTTCTGTCCAAAAATATATAATATCCTGATAAGGATCACACGAGCCCCGTATTTACTCCTACATGCTACTGTATACCATGGCACGCTTAGTCGCATCTATTTATATTGTTTTAGAATTTCTCACAGTTATTCTTGACCAACCAATCCTTTTAAATTGAAAACGTATCCGAACCCTAAAGCGAATATCTGTCAAATATAGACTGATTTCGGCTGCCTGTAAAGTACCATACATAAAAAGCCTACCTGAGCCGAAGTGGTAAGACATATCCCCAACAAAAGCATCGAAAGCGACTCGCGGAAGCCTGTAGCGCGAGTCATGGTATTGGTCTTCGTCAAGTCACTCCAACGGAGTCCGCTTCCAGTAATTAAATGTCAAAGGATAGGCACAGCGTCTTCATGCATATTCATGAGATGGTTGACGGAAAGTAATTGGATAGAAATGGAAAACTGTGTGGAAAATCACGAATAGGCGGATTTGAGAACGAGACAGCGCACATTCACATGTTCAGTGGTAAATTTTACAAGGACGTGTCACTTGACCTTACAGTTAACCTACTATGACGTTATGTTACTGCCAAAAATAATGAATGTCCACTGTCGCAGCCTTGTTACTTTAAAAGCATCTGTTTGTTTGTAGTTTACAGAAAAGGAGAAAGAAAAACATTTTTTTTGTGATCGGGGTCACGCATTAAAGGACGTGCCATATCCAGAAGTATCCAAGTTTCAGATTACGCTTCAATATTATATTTAATGTTTAGATTTGTATTTAACATGTAGAAGTAAACTTTCAAGAATAATAAAAATGCTCAAAATCTTTACACTATATGGCATTCATAGCAGATCTATAGACACTTTCTGCAAGCACCATGGTAAGCCTCACATCTTACAGCACTATCTGGGTTTAAACCAATGACTCTCTTAAAAATGTCCAGCAGGACTTTGTGAAGGGATTGGGAAGGTGTTCTAAAGAAATTGTGGAGGCAAAACATCAAAGACAAATTCCAGGTGTACCTACAGGAATGTTATAGGAGTTTAACATTTCCTGAAGATATTATATTATTCCTGCAGATATATTTGACATTCTTGCAGAATTGCATTTCTAAAGGACCCAAAAAAGAATTCTAGAATTTCACATTATTATTCTAAGATATTTTGATGGGTTACATAATTTCTACAGTACCAAAAACGCTAAACTTGATATTAGTGCAAATCATTCTTGTTGTAGGTTATAGCCTGTAATGTATTGTGGGGGGCGGCACAAGCACTTGGGGAAAAAAAATCATCTGCGCTGCTAAGCGGTTTTCTATTATCTATCATATAGCTGTGGCACCCCTGCTTGCTGAGAAGGTGCGTGAAGCTGTGTGAGAAGTGGAAAGGGGAGGGGGCGCGGGCGCATCTGAGGGGGTCTCGCCCGGGAAGTAATTCAATGTAGAACCGCCACTGTGGTGTACTATAATTGCTACTGGGTAAATTTCTGCACAGATTTTAAGTATTGTTATAATACACTATTAATTGCTGAAACCAAACTTTTATGCTCTATAATTGTAATTACTTTATAGCTATACTGAAATATACTACATAAATATGTACAGAATGAAAGAAAAAACAAATAAAATAAAAGAAATTATAATGCCTCCACATGCTATTAGTTTCAAATGAATCCAAAACACCAGATAAGCATATTAGGAAAATAAATCATGTAAATATTAAACTCTTTATGTTTTTTTTAATAAAATTGAAAATTGTCACTTTATAAATATTCTATATTCTATGAATTTACATAAATAAAATCTTATGTTTGCAATTATTTATTGTGTTTAAAGAAGTGGAAAATAAAATGTTGTGACAATGTTGGAAACAACTTAAGGTGCAAATTGCAGTGCTTTACTACTTTTCTAAATTAATTTTCATGAAACACTTGAACTTTGAAAGGGGAACTAGAGCAGAAGCATGTACAGAGTCTTAAAATGTTTGTAAACATTTACATATACAGTCTTCTACTTCTTCAACTTTCGGCTGTTACAGTTAGGGAATCACCTAACTCTATCCTCGACATCCTCTACTCTTACACCAATTAACTTCATGTCCTCTTTTACAACATCCATATATCTGCTCTTTGGCCTTCCTCTCGACCTCTTACTTGGCAGCTCCATCTCCAATATCCTTCTACCAATATGACTACTCTCTCTCCTCTGCACATCTCAATCTAGCCTCTCTTACCTTGTCCACAAAACAGCCATCCTGAGTTGTCCCTCTGATGTGCTCATTCCTAATCCTGTACATTCTTGTCACTCCTAAAGAGACAATCAATATCCTCATCTCTGCTACCTCCATCTCTGCCTCATGTCTCTTCCTCACTGCTACACTACACTACACTCTTGTACACCTTGAATACCTGTTTAATTTTGTAAGGGATCATTAGAATGTCATGATAAATGCTAAGACCAAGTAGAGGTAATAGTGACATGCAGTCTTGAAAAGAAGCTAAGAATAAGTAATTTGTGACTTTAACAAGTGCAGATTATATGCTATAATGGGGCCGGAATCCGGACTGAAATTCTTCAAAGATATTCTGTAATCTGAAAAGAGTATTTCATTACAGATAAGTTGCGAGGACTTTCTGAATGCGCTGACTTTATGAAAACCTGCACCCACATTGGCCCATTCTGGATAAGATTGAACACACCTGATATAGAACTTTTCAGGCAGTTTTTTTTTGCTGTGTTGTAGGCATAAAAACAGTTTTCTTGTTCAGACAAAGATGCACCTTATACGTCTCGCAGAAGACATGTGAGAAGTGATTGCCCGTGCAATGCTTGCAACTCTGCCGGGTTTCCCATGTTGGAAAATGATCAGTGTCATCCCTTCTCACATCAAGAGGCACACTGCAGCTTGGCCTTTTACGGGGTTGGATTTGGTCCTGGAGAGGACAGTGGTCTGCCACTGATTTTGGCCTTTCCTTTGTCAGAGAAGTGCCAACCAAAGCCTAAAACCTTCACAGAGCCATTGGTTTCCTTTGGGGCTGTAGTTTCTTCTGGTTCAATGGCTCAATGTCAACAAAAGAGGAAATCAGGTTCACTGCTTTGTTGTCGTACCATCTTACAACAATATTGCTGTCCTGGTTCACTCTGAAGTCCATTGACCCTCTTCCATTTTTCTTCAGTTCTTTTTCATCCTTCATGGTGCAGTCTTTCACCCTGTTCATCCAGATTGTACCAATGTAGTGGATTCCTCTCTCTTTTAGGTGGTGCAAGTAGTTGTCTGAAAAGACCTTGTGATTTTTTTTTCCTGCTGGAAGTGTTGGTCAACTTCAGCACAACTAATAGTTAATAGTTAGATGAATTAAATCACCAAAATAGTGTATGTTTGTATTGTGGTAGGCATGATGTAGATTAGAAAAATGTGACTCGAACTTTCAAGGAAAAAGCACCTTATGTAACCACATTATAAAATTTGATACACACATTTTTAACATGATTTAAGTGTAATATAAAGAATGAATTATTAAGTAATTATGCTTTGTTTCAGTACAGCAAATATTTATTTAAAAAAAATTGTAATATAAATTTTAGTCTTACCTTTATTCTTGAAAATTTGCAAAGATTTGTCTGATAAAAGTGTGTGGATCATTTCATGACATCAGCCATTTTCAAAAGGTAAAAAAAGCCTTTCAATGCCTGCAGTGGAATGATAATCCAAGAGGGGGCAGAACACATGTATCAGGTCATATACAATGGGTTTTTAAGGAAAGTATTGATCATGTTGATAAGATAGAGGTCTCAGAAACTGATTTATCAAATATGATACAAATTATGTCTAATTTACACTCAAAACTCAGCAAGATTGGACACCATAAAGTCACAGAGAATTCTCTTAAGAACAAGCGTAAAGGTCAACGTAAACCCGCAAACATCAAAAAGCCAAGGAAAGCTGAGGTAAATTTTCTTCCTTGCCTCCCAAAAGGGGAAACAGCAGAGAGCATGGAGAAGGAAATAACTGCTCTGTTAACTGAAGTGAAAAAGAAAAATAATGAGGCAGTCATAAAGGAAAAAATGCACTTGACCTTCTCCTATAGACGCCAAGAATTGGTTGAGGACATGCCAATGGTTTCTGATTTATTATCAATTTTATTTTTTGTTGGTTTTCTGGTAAGAATAAAAAGAGCAAATATTCTATATTTTACATTATAGTATATTTTTTGTTAAAAGGAATGGAAATATCTGTTAAAGATCAGAATATGCAATACAAATACATATTTTTACACTTTCCCTGATTCCGTATGGGGGATAGATGCTGACAATCCAATGATATTATAAAGCACGTTCGGTTTGTTTTAAAGGAAAAAGGCTAAATCATGAGCTGGGTTTTGCCATTTTTATGCGCAATGCATGAGTATACACAGGACAGACACAGTGTTTTTACACAAGTCTGATCTCACTTGCTGTATTTCTCATTTTGCACAAAAACTGCAAATACAAACATTTGTATGGAACCCAGCAATTAAAAGCAATAAGTGTCCCTAATCTTATTTGTATACAATATTGCTGTGTGCAAATTCAACCCAATAGGAAAGTGTTTTGGAAAGGATGGGGAGCTAGCAATAGCCTTCAAAAGAAAAACATTCTACAAAGAAAATTTCAGTGTTATTGAGCCAGTTGAGTATGCTTAAGATGCTAACAGAACAAACATTTCAGTATATTTTGACACTCACCTTTTATCTTCTCCTCATGGGTCATTGCAACCCTCATCAAGATCTACCCCATGGCCACTTCTCCTATGACTGAAATATTATTACAGCAATTAATACCATTACAATCATACTCATCTTAGTCCATCTCCAAAGCTGAAATCACATATTCTTGAAAGTCTATGTGAGGAAATCATAACATTTGCCCATGCTTAACCTCTTCCCACCATTAGCAGTTGATGAGGGTTTCAGTTTGAAGATTGATTTTTCTTTTGTGTATCAGAAGAATTATAGAGAGGTTTTTGTAGAAGAATGTTTAGATGCACTCTATTTAGATGCACTCTCCAGTGCCATGTTGGCACTCCAGTTCCATGAATAAAATCAGTGATAACTTTGGAACAAATAAACAAAACTCATCCGTAATAACAGTTGGTTACATACCATTCAGCTGATATAAGGTATTTAAAAACATAATCATGCTGTCTTTTGTTGATAAATCCAGCTCTTTTTTTGTGTACACAGCATATTGAGTTTTGTTCCTGTGAGTGCTGCTCCTTATACCATTGGAATTTGTAGAATCTAAACAACCAAGCTTGTGTTTGTATTCTGTAATAGCCAATTTCTTGGTCAGTTTTGTTGTGTACACAATGTTTATGAATTTTTTCTCTCTGTCCTTTTAGCTGCTTGGTGTTGGAATTGTTTTGTTTAGGTGGAAATGCCCGGGAGACTCTTAGGTGGGAGATGGTTAAGAGCGCAAGGCTCATACAATGGCTGCTATTGGTTGAAGATAAGCCTAAAAGAAGTCAAATCTTTATACTAAGCAGTGTGTTGGGTGTTCTGAAGTAAGTGTAAATTCACTAAAAAACAAATTTCAGGGTCAGTGCCATGCTAGTTTCTAATATTAAAAAAGAGCAGAAGTGAACTGCCCACAGTAACCCAAGGGAGAAATGTCTGACAATTTGGAGATAGAGTAAGTTGAGATTTTGACAGAGGTCAGAAATAATTACAAAATAGTCAAAGAGAATATAATATAATCCCCACGTGTTTCAAGCAGTCCGTCATCGTTGCTGTTCCCAAGAAACCACAGCCCGCCTGCCTAAATGACTATCACCCAGTAGCCCTGACCTCTGCTGTGATGAAGTTTTTTCGAAAGTCTAGTCAGAGACTTCATCACTTCTTCACTACCTGACACACTGGACCCACTTCAGTTTGCGTACCATCCAAACCGCTCCACAGAGGATGCCATCGCTTTTCTACAACACACCTCACTGAGCCACCTGGACAGTAAAAACGGGAATTATGTGAAAATGCTGTTTGTCGACTACAGTTCAGCATTTAACACCATTATTCCCTCTACACACACCTCGAAGTTGGAGGTCCTGGGACTTAGCCCATCACTATGTCACTGGATCTACAACTTCCTGTTAGAGAGACCGCAAGCAGTTCAGGTGGGCAAACACGTCTCACCCTCCTTCATCCTCAGCACTGGAGCTCCCCAAGGTTGTGTTCTGAGCCCCCTACTGTACTCACTGTACACCCATGTACATGGCCACTTCCAGCTCCACCAACATCATTAAATTTGCTGACAACACCGTTGTGGTGGGCGTCATCTCTGACGACGATGAGACGGCCTACCTACGGGAGACTGACAACCTGGAGACATGGTACCAGGCTAACAATCTCCTACTCAATGTCGGCAAGACAAAGGAGCTGATCGTGGACTTCAGCACGAAGCGGGCGAGGAACTACCAACCTATCACCATCAATGGGACCCCAGTAGAGAGAGTAGACAGTTTCCGGTACCTAGGTGTTCACATCTTGCAGGACCTGACATGATCCTGTCACACATACACCCTGGTGAAGAAGGCTCGGCAGTGTCTTTTCCACCTGAGACGCTTAAGGGACTTTAAACTGCCCTCCAAGGTGCTAAGGAACTTCTACACCTGCACCATTAAGAGCATCCTGACGGGAAGTATCACAGCCTGGTTTGGGAACAGCACCAAGCAGGACAGACGAGCTCTCCAGAAGGTGGGGCAGTCAGCTGAACGTACCATCCACACTGAGCTCCCTGACCTGGAGTCTATCTACAGCAAGCGGTACTGGACCAAAGCCAGGAAGATCGTGAAGGACCTCAGCTATCCCAACAATGGACTCTTTTCTCTGTTGCAGTCAGGAAAGCGTTTCCGTTCCCTGAAGGCAAACACAGAGAGAATG
>JAOTRN010018474.1:0-31657 GCA_028566695.1 Bagroides melapterus | reverse complement strand
GGTATTTACCAGTCAGGCAGTGCGCAGTGTCCTGGAGATGTTGTCCGAGAGGACTACCGCTCCAACTCTGCTGGGGTACAGGCCATCAGCACGGAATAGCCTAGGACGCTCCCAGAAAACATTCCAGTTGTCAATAAACAGTAGATTCTGATCAAGACACCATGATTGTAACCAATTGTTTAGAGCAAAAAGTCTACTGAACCTCTCGATTCCTCTCTGGTACGTAGGCAGCAGTCCGGACACGATGATCTTTGTTGAGGGCGATGTGCTGCAAACCATCTCCACCAGGATCTTGAAGTCCCTCTTCAGGATCTCCGACTGCCGACTCAGGCTGGTGTCGTTCATGCCGGCATGAAGAACAACAGCTCTGACGTTCTTGCCCAGGATCCCTGGAACCTGTGCAGCAACATCAAGAACACGTGCACCAGGAAAACAGCAAGTGCGCACCTTACCTTTGGCCGTAATAGCACGGACATGGCAGACGATGGAGTCGCCGATGATCACAGCCTCCGATTCCGTCTCGCGAAGGGGGGCGAAGCAGTTCTTGGTGGAGATCTCGAAGGCCGGTGGAGGTGGAGGTGGAGAGGTCCTCGAACGGGGGCAGGCTCGCGTCCTCCGCTGCTGCTGCACCCAGGATCCGTGGTGCCCCGGCGCCGGAGTGAACGACACTTGTGCTGGTCGCTTCCTAGGAGCGTAGGCTCTGGGCAGAGAAACACGCAGGGATCATCAAACGGGGATCATCAAACGGGGGAAAGTGATGTGCTGGTAACCTCTCCGTAGTTCCCCAACAGTTCCGTTAAGCCACATGGGCAGAAGAACAATGATGATTATTGTTTAATCTCACCACTGATGCTCGATCTGATGTAATCACACGTATAATCGTAAGAACACTTAAAAAAAAAAAGTATAACATTTTTATTGATTGTTTAAAAAAAGAGAGAGTATTACATTCTTAATGATTGATTGTTAAAAAAAAGTATTACATTTTTATTGATTTTTTTGATTGATTGATATAAGATTACTACTGGTACTCGATTGATGGGTGTATGCCTTACCTTGATTAGTCCAAGACTAGAATAATTTCTCATTTGTTTATTACCTCATTGTATTCTCATGGTTTATTGATGATATATTGTACCTCATTATATATTCGGCATATTATATATTCAGTCTTACTTTAGTTTTAAGGTTTACTGGATAAAGTGCATTTAAAGTAACATTCAATGGATAATCATAGAACACTATGCTTGAAGCCCTTTGCAGGAACAATGCTTGGTACAAGTGCATTTCTAAATTTACTCTGAACCCGGCGCTCACAGGCAATTTAGCACATGGTTAAAAGGAACCCACTAACACTCCACCGAAGAACCAAGAAGAGGAACCAGCTCTCAGAGCGAATCACAACAAAATTGACAAAGACTGCTACCTGAGGGTGCAGCCAGTGACCAGAGAAGAGGGCCAGTTGGCCCATGCTGAGTAAGATTCCACAAGGGAACAACCTGAGACAGGCACGGTTGTGCTACTGGTCATTGCAGTTGTGGTTAGGGAAGCAAAATGTGATTCAATGACAAGGTCCAATGGACAAGTGGAGTGGGGGTTCGGGTAAGTATCAATTTATACCAGCGCTAGAGAGGGAAAAAAGAAAGAAAAAAGAGAAAAGACAAGTTTGATAAATTCATGAAAGAAAAAAGAAAAAAACAAGAAAGAAAAAGGGACCATATGTTGCCTGCATGGGGTTTGAAGCTTTAAGATTTTTACATGTTTATTCTGAAAGTTTTAGTTACATACAAGTTTACCTAATCATATGATTACCTAATCAGTATATTTATTCAGTGTAATTGTTTGCCATTTTGATTTCCTGCTAATTATGCCATAGTGTTATACTACTGATTGATTATGTGCTATCAGTTGAACAAGTTGAATGAGTTGTGACTTATGAGTCACAAGAGGGGAGAATGTGGGAAATAATTTGAAGTATTCAAATACTTGAAATGTGTTTTTACTAGATTGAAAATGTTTTTTATTACACAAATGAGAAAATAACCAGGAGACAGCATGATGGAGTTATCAGGCTCTATTTATTGATTAGATCTTCTGGGTGTGTTTACAAGCAGTCTTGCATTTCGAGTTTAAGGACATAGGGAGCAACACGGCACGCAGGGCTCAAGGTCTGGGTGTGTTTATGAGCAGTCTTGCCGAGCTGAGTTGGATAGGTGATGATAGTTTGGCAGGCCTTATCAGCTGTAGCAATACGGGGATAACACATGCAAGGTCACGCAGCCAGGTGGGTGAAGTGTTTACACCCTGAGAAGTATAGAACTCCTCTCTCAGGGCATTTAAAGCACCCTAAAGAGCAAGGGTAGTCCCAACAGAAAGATTTGATAGATCTAAGATTAAAAAACATATGATAAAATCAGATAACATACTGGTGACAATAATAAATAAAATTAAATGATAAATAGTGAAAATCATATCCAAGAGAACTTACCCATGCTGTCTCTTGAGTCCATATGTGTTATTTTGTGAGAAAGAGAGAGTAAAACTCAATTGATAAGAAACTTTGAACATAATGGTGTTTGGAAAAGCTAAAAGCTAAGAAATAATGGTTCCCAAAAAGTACCTAGAATTCTAAAAAGAAGAAAGGAGGGGACTTCTCCTAGGTGTGGGGTTGAACCATTGTAGAAACAAGTGGAGAAAGGAGTGTGTTTAGAGGGGTGAACTCAGGTTGTTGGGACGTTCATGTGTGAGCGCCTCAATTCTTGTATCAGCTGATTACAAATAAAACCTTGTATCTTCATTCATCCAGTCTTGTGAATTGGCGTCATGTTATGACTGACAATATAATCAAGAAATTATTGGAGATAATTGAAAGAACAATTGAGCAACTGAATAAGAAGAAATCCCTGGGCATAGATGTTTTAAGAAATGAGTTTTTGTTTTAAAGGGATTTTAACAAAAATTCTAAAAGAACTTTTTCAGGAGATTCTTGAAAAAGAAGAAATAAATGAAAGAATGAGAACAGGATTAATGAAAATAATATATAAACAAAGGAAAAATTAGATTTAAAAAACTATAGGCCTATCACAATGCTGAATACAGACCTCAAGATTTTAGCAAAAGTTTTAACAGATTAAAACAGATTAAAAGAAGTTATACCAAGCATAATTGAAACTAATCAAGCATACGCAGTTAAAGGAAGAGACATAGCAGATATTATAATGAGCATAAGAGATACAGTATGTACGGAGATCCTCTGGTGACATTCAGGAAAAAAATATATATTCCGTGGCCACGACTTATTAAAGCATGGGAACGGGATGCTATGTTGCGGCTATGACTTAATAACACGTGGGAACGACATAGTATGTTGTGGCCACAACTTAACATGTGGAAACGACATAGTGGAACATGTGGCCACGAGATACTATGTTGTTGCCACAACTTAATAACATGTGGGAACGAAATATTATACAGGTGTGGCAGCTGGATACTGTTCTGGTTTCAACCTAACTTCATAGTGTTTAGCCTCTTGCAAACTATGCACAAATCTGAACTGATTTTGTTTTATTTTAATCTGGGGATCAACTTCAATGACATACTTAAGTCACTGGCATGGACTCATTCTGAACAAAAGGCACTTAATTCGGTTATTAAAATCATGTCATATATTACAAATAACATAATTTTGTTATAATTAATTATAACTTCTGTGCACTAGAAGCTCGCGCACACTCGCGCAGGTTTTCAAAGAACCAAAAACAAATGAGTACTGGGTCAGAATTTTTGAAGGATTAAAAAAGCGATATGGAGAAATATGAAAGGGAAGTGTGTGGAAGTAAAACTAGAAAGTTTTGAATATTTTATAAGGCATAAAGCAGTGTTTACTGATGTAATATTAAACAAGATAGAAATGGAACAAAGTGCAATGTTTAAAGTGTGTCAGGAAAGGAAGGAAGGTTTTTTACATTTGTTCTTACATTGTAAAGAATTGGAAGAGTTTTTTAAACAATGTAAAATTTTAATCAAACATGTGAAAGAGGATTGGAATGAAAATGATTTGGAATAGAATAAAATGGTGAAGTTGGTTGGAACAAAAAGAGTAAAAAACAAAAGTTCATAAACTTGACTATGATGCTAATGAAAAGGGTAATTTGGGAAAGAAGAAATGTAGCCAAAAAAGAAGGGATTGTATTGGATTTGTGGAAGCTTTTTAAAAACAAATCAGAATCATACATGGAAAAATTGTATGTACATTTTGAAAGTGAAAATAAGATCTTTTAAGAAATTTTATGATATTTTTACGACCAATGTTTGTTGTGTTTGGGTGGAGTGTACCTGAGGTATAATGAATATATGAATATAAACACATGGATTATTGTGTGTGATGTATGAATGATGAAAATAAAATAAAGGAAAAAACTGACACGAGACAGCTTCTTCTCGCAGGCTTCCATCAGACTGCTAAACTCCAGGTGTTAGAAACAATATCCACCTATCTACCACATTTCTACCTCTCACAATGGATTAATCTACACACTGGCCATGCTGTCTCTGACAGTATGACAGCACTTGTCACTATGTCTTGCACTACATAGCTTAGATCACATAATTTCATCCAATACACTGAACTACACGGATCAACACTAACAGTATACATCATTGTAATTAAATTAAATTAAATTATTGTGTATATTGTGTATATTTTTCTATTGTTTACTTACTGTATATAACCTGCAAATCTATATTGTGTATAATGTGTATATTGCTATTTATGTACATTATTTATGTCAGTATCTCACAGAGCCTTGCACCTAAGAATTTCACCATCAGTACACTTGTGTACATGATGTGTGACAATAAAGAGATTTGATTTGATTTGGACTTAACAATCTGGTTCTTGCTTATGGCCATACCACTCTGACAATTCCTGATTGCATCTGACCTCGGAAGTTATGCCTGGGAGACTGTATATATATAAATTTAGTGGAGTCTTTTGAGTGAGTGATATTGTAACAATGTTTTATGAACTTGACATATGGTTAATAAGAGAATTGTTTATATCAAGGTACAGCTGCTGTATTAGATGAATGTAGAGCAAAAAGCACAATACAGCCATGGCAAAAACATCTGCTGCTTCACTGTTTGTAGAACCTTTTGTCAGATGTTACTATGGTATACTGTGTCAGGATCATGGACTTTTTGGGACTTTGGGGGGCGCTGTGGCCATTCCTGTCTCGTGTATTGTGCTTTTGTTGTATGTATACGTGTACTTTTGTATATGTGATATATATAATACATATATCATTAATATATCTTTTAAATATATAATACAATATCATTTAAATACAAATAAATATATCATTTTTAAAAACGGATGAGACTTTAGATCGTGTCCTTGCCGAATTAAGGTTGAGTGTTGATGGCCTACGGCTTATCCGCCCCTCCTTTTGTATAGACGTACGGCAAGATGTATACAATAATATCTCTGGGGCTCTCCAAGATCCTCTACAGGCGATAGAAAATGCGATCCTTGGATTAAATAGACCATACAAACCATTTCAGGAACTTGAGGCCGCCATAAGTTTTACAAACGGGCGGGAGACAGAGTTGTACGCCGAAGAGGGGGTAAGTGAAGTGGGGGGGTTGGAGGGGGGTGTCAGAGAGCACAGAGACAAGCTTGAAGCAGTTGCGGAGGGGAGAAGTGAAGAAGAAGGGCCTGAAAGAGGGCTTGTGGGTGAAGAGGTGGAATTAGAGAGGGTGCCAGAGAGCATAGAGACGAGCTTCAGTATGGATTTGGCAATGGTGCGGTAGAAAGAGAAGTCGATGTCACGAGGCACGAGAATTTTAATACTGTAAAAATGAGAAATGTGTTAACGATCCCTCTGCCAGAGTGCATGCCCGATATCGCTACGTTTTATCAAAACGTGATCGGTCTCATTCGGGAATTGGCCGATGATGCGAGAGCCATTGCCGGGAGAGGCGACATGGTTCAATTGAGTGTAGAGGGTGAAAATGTTAGAGCTCATGTATCAGTACTCGCCGACCGTACAGGTGAAAATATTCTACCCATTTTTGAAGATATGCTCGATCAGATAGTGCACTCAAACAGCGAGGTTGCATTGGACAAACATCTGAATCTAATTATTCAGGTCGTAAGGAACCCGAAAGGAGGGGGACAGCGTAGACTGGAGAAAACTTTAGACTGTGAAATCATACGTAAGAAAAGCTGTAACCTGTACGTTACAGGGGGGCGAGGAGATCGGCTCTGCTTCACCATCAGTCTAGCTTACGTGTGCGATGTCGGGTTCACAGACCAGCAGTGCGAGAGACATGCCAGGTTATTGCAGCGAGCCGCAGGTCTGGATGACCAGACGCCAGTCGCCTTTAGCGACGTGTGAAAATTTGAAGAAATTTTAGAACATAAAATCGTAGTGTTTTACAGACCGTCTAACACCCTACCTCTCTCGCATTTCGAAACCAATTTCCCCGACCGTTCCCGACCTTTGTTTTTGTTCTTACAGGACGACCATTTTTACGGGATAAAAAACCTCAAAGGCTTTATAGGTAGGCGATTCATCTGTAATTATTGCTACAAGGGTTTCGACTGTTCCTACGGTCATAGTTGTAGAGGTTATGACGGAACATGCCCCATGCAAGAGAACCTTCCTGTAGAATACTCTGACTGTCTCAGAAACTACTGGGAGACCCCAGAAACTACTTCAGTCTTATCAGAGCTACGGTCTACCTGCCCAGAGGGCTCTGTTTCCCGGTTTTACCGTACAAAGGCAAGAACGGTAAATTAACCTTTCCTCTGTGTAGAACTTGTGCAGAATCCTGTGTGCAGAAAGAGCCTGGTTCGCACAATGATGATGCCAGAGCATTGACGGGCGTGTGGGTCACCGTAGAATTTAACAGAGCCTTGGAGATGGGCTACAGAGTGGCCTAAAATCACAGAGGTATGGCACTTCGACAGAAGCAGCGATTCTGTATTCATGGGGTATGTAAACACATTTTTAAAAGGAAAGCAGGAAGCATCCGGTTATCCGCCTGAAGCTAAAGATCAGCCGAGCAGAGAGAGGTATGTCAGAGAATATCAGGAACGTCAGGGGATCTGTTTAGAACCTACAAAGATAGAGGTGAATCCTGTCAAGAGACAGGTTGCTAAACTCAATAGTCTTTGGGGAAAGTTTGCTCAGAGAGACGACTTGCTTCGGACCGAGATAGTGTTGGAACCCGAAGTTTTTCAGCTATCTGTTTTCTGGTAAATATGTGATAGATTATTTTGATGGTCTAGACGACAGGAGAGTGTTGATCACGTGGAGATTCAGCGGTCGCTGCGTTCAGCCCCCTGGCAGACAGAGTAACGTCTTCATAGCGGCGTTCACAACCGTGCACGCGTGTCTCAAACTGTACGGTTACCTGGAGAGGCTTTAATTTATGTGGTGAAGGAGGGGGAGACTCCTTTAGAATTAGGCAGTCTACTCGGTGATCAGACCGACGAGTTGGACGGGGATACCATACATTATTTTGCGAGCGCGGGGCCCAAGAGCTACGCGTACTGAACAAAGAATAAAAAAAGTGGTGATGCATGTCAAAGGCATCACACAAACCCTAGAATGTTGCAAGAAGGTCAACTTCGATAGTGTCAGAGATCTGGTGGAGATTTACCTAAGATTCCCCGAAGAGGGTAATGCTATCGATATCCCTCAGTGTGGAATAGCACTGGATAAAAAGGGTTTCTCACTCAAAAACATGACATTTCAGAAAAGGTTTCGCGTTGTATACGATAAGAGACGTTTGTTTCCGAAAGGTACTACTTTACCCTACGGATATTAATCTATTTATTTATTTGTTTTCTTTTATTTTTTTGAGGGGCAAATAAATAAAATGTCACATCAAGAGGTTATAGAAGAAACAGATTTCAAACACAGGATCGTCTGTCCTTTCTCTTGTATAATAGCCCTAGTGGCTGTGGGAAAACTTGCTTTGTAGTTTACTGGATTGTCCGGATCATGTCATGAATGTTGTGCCAGAAAACAGTGTGTGGATCTACACTTCTTACCAGCCTATGTACAATGAATTGCAAAAGATGGATAAAAAAATAAAATTTGTCAAAGGACTGCCTGATTCTTTTGAAGACGAAAACCTGTTTCCTCAGGACATGAACCATTTATGTTGTTATCTTTCAAACGTCTGAACATCCTGAAGTGGTTAAAATTTTCACTCGGTACAGACATCACAAAAACATGAGCGTCATGTTGTTGACTCAAAATGTGTTTCAGTGAGGTAAACACAACCGTACCATTGTTGTAGAAACGACTCAGAGTCCCAGGTTCTGCTTCCGGAAGATAACGGCTTTTATTATCAACAAGACAAAACAACAAGAGCCGGAGCTGGTCTGCAGAGCAACTCCTTTAGCAAGCTTATTTCCACATTATATATACTTGGATATTCTGTTCTCAGTCCATACATGGTACTGCCTACATCTTGGTACAGTTTGGGGCCCTTATATATACAATGGTGGCTTCAACATATGCATTCCAACACACATACACACACCAGAAACATATGCACTCCAACACACATATACAGTAAGGAGAACTACAGTAATATAGGTTACATGTTCCTGGTGTGTTTAACTAGCTGAATCTTCTACACTAGCTAGCTCATCTTACAGTACCATTAAAGGTGATCTGGTAAGACTGACACAGGGTTTTATATGTTAAGCTAATAGTTATATTTTCCTAAAAGCCTTATTTACCATGTCCACTGATGACATCTATAACTTTAATGTAACACTGTTTGTAATGTATCTCTAACACTGATGACATCTGTAAATCTAATTCTTCTACACCATCAGTCTGAACAGTAACTATCTGGTATTGTTTAAAAATCCTTGGGATAAACTGCAGATCAGTGTATTAGCCCATCAGATCTTTCCCTCACAAAAAGGGTATTTCTTGGAATGTTTTGAAGACGCTACCAGAGATCCTCACAGTTATATAATCATCGACCTCACAACGACCTGTCCAGACAGGTACAGGTTGAGGAGCGGCCTCCTTCCTCACCAGCGCTTGACGGTGTACGTCCCAAAAATGTCATGACGGGTCGTATAAAAAGGAACGCTCCCTTGCTAGCGGCTCTGTACCACTCAGCTCCCTGGAAACATAAAGAGATTCTCGAACACTGCTCCCCCGACTTTGTCAGAGAACTGTGCAAGATCTCATTAAATCTTCTAAACGGTAATATACGATTAACGATTCAGCAATACAAAAAACTCAAAAAGTGGAAAAAAAAATAACAGGCAGCTGGCCTCTGAAAAAAACCTGTTTAAAGACCAAACATAGGATTCTGAAAAAACCTTTGGTCTCAACAGTCATACCTCTGATTGGGAACCTTATCGGAGGACTATCTAGTAGAGAGTAAAAAAAAAAAATGACTTTGAAGAAAGCTCGGAAAATGTTCCTTGTCTCGCCTCGACGTCTAAACGGACTGACTCGTCCTACGGTCAGAGAAACGGCCGAAGATGATTTGAATGATAAAATGAGGGAAGTGATAAACGACCCAGGGATGAATTCTTATGAAAAAATTTGAAAATACGACGCTTTGCTGCAGAGATATTTGACGCTGCTGAAGCAGGATCAGTGAGATGAGTGTAGTCACTCTGATGTTACGGGAGCGAACCAAAGATGGGGAGGGTGTAAGGAATGACGACGAGGAGGGGGCGCGGATCCCCGACGGTGAGGGAGACCAACATCCCCCCTCTTCTTCCGCTCAAAGCATACGTGTGCCCGTTGGGAGTGATTTAGGCCATACAGGGGATGAGATTTTGAAAAACCTACCGCCTCGGGATCGCAAGAACGCCGCGCACATCGTCAAAAAATTAAAGGAGTGCAGCGGGTGTTTGAATTCAAGGGGAGAATTTGTTTATAAGGGTGAGAGGGCGAAAGGGTCTCATATGATCGACTTATTCAAACATCTTTCTCTCTCATATAAGAAACCCCCCCCCTCCCATCGGTTGGACGCAATTTCTGAATACTCTATCGGAACTGAACGTCCTTTTATCTTCGGTAAATAACCCCCATGCTCGCGATCAATACCGCTCCCTGAAGGAGGGTGTCGAGGTCAGATTAAAAACACATCGTAAAAAGACCTTCGCATTATCCCGAGCTGGATCACGCCCCCTCAACCTCTCTCCACTAGGAAACTCAGGAGCGATAAAAGCATCGTTCTCTCCCCTCGTTGGATCGAGTACCCTCGATAATAAATGACTGAGACTATTATTTCATCAATAAAAAGTTTATTAGTCAAATCATTATGCATACGGCCTTTTTTTTCACAACTTGTTTTCATAAGTAGATAAAGAACAACAACCCTGCCCACCGCAGTAACCGGTTTTATTTTTAACCCCACATTTTTTGTCATGCACCATAATATCATTTTTTATCACATCCTCATTGTACAAAGACAAAACCTGTTCGAAAGATAAGCCTCTGGCCCTGTGGTAAAGATAATAGACGCAGTGATGACCGCAGACGGTAGACAGTTGATGTTGCAATTGCTTCGTGTGGTATTTTATATTTTCTGACCGCTCTTCCAAAAACCGCAAGATGCTTGTAGGGTAGCGTGGGAAGTCCGGCGGATATCCGTAAGCGTCGAAAAAGGTAGCGTCCCCATCTTTTTCCATTGTTAACGCCAGCCAGTGTTCCCCGGGCATGTGAGAGGGATGAGTGTTTACCACGAAATAAGCCGGGGAAGAGAATGAAGGATTCAGTGAAGATAAGTAAAGCAAAATGCTTTTCCTTAACGCTTATCCATGATTTCTTAGTGTTTTTTTTTAGTAATAATCCACCAGCACTTGTCTATTAGAGTCTATTTCGAGAATAGAATCGTAGCAATCACAGACGATAAGAGTGGTGGTGTTTGGAAGAGGGATCTCATCTCATCTCCAGTCTCAAATTACCGCTCGAAACGTCCAACAATGCATCGTTATCCTCTGCAGGGTTGAGAATAAAAACGAACAGAGTGTTGCCCGCGTTAAAATCATCGTGGTTGATACTCAGATGTAGATCTTTAAGATGCCTCCCAGTAGCCAAGAACATGAACAGACTGATTGTCTGTTGTTGAATTGGGGCTGGAAGGCCTTGGCTGGGATCTGTCTGCCATCCTGACACAGAGCCAGATATTCTACGTCATTATGTACAAAGTTAAATGGGGACTTCCCGTGAATGCTTCGTGGTGCACCATGCCTAAAACCACGTATTTCGGCGTGGCTCGGAGAAAGAGATTCTCCTGGTTGTATATCCTAGAATTCGCAGGGATCGAGTATGTTTTCATGATGACGCAGGAAAGAGGGTAGAGAGCGTTCACTTTCATTAGAGCCGTGGTGTGCCCTAGCCGCATGGCGGGGGCAACGGTAATTTTTTTCACAAAGAGAGACGCTCCCAGCACATTCAGATGAAATCCCAAGTCGTGCGCTCACATGAGACAGAAAGCGTCACCGGCAAGCATCAGTTTGACTCTCAGGGCGACCAAGTTCAGTAAAAGCCTCTCACAGAAAAATATGTCAGCTTGAAGAGGCCCGAGCAGATGGACCTCTCTCGAATTACTCGTGAAATCGGCTTTCCTGTTTAATCCTTTGTTCGGTCCTTTTGTCACCGTTATAGAATCTGTTGATCCCGAAGTGTCTCTGTAGAACAGCCCCGCTGTGAATTGACTTTCGAGCGTATTGTGTGAAAAGTTGAGCAGAGTCTCGATCATAGCTTTGTAAGGATGTGTGGTGCTTGACTGCGAGATCAATTGATATCCCAGAATGACGTTGCACTGACTGAAAATAGTATGTAGTCGGTAGTTGATTTTTCTAAACGAAGAATCCATCTCCACTTTGAATTGTCCCAGGTTTTTGTGACAATGCACCTTGCTCTTCGTCTCCGACACTTCGGGCTTAAACCTGTATTCATAGTATGCTTGTTCTTCGGGTACCGTATACCACGTATGAGGGTATGAAATCTCCGTCAAGGCGACCTCCCATTCCTCTTCCAGATCGATATGTTGCGCCAGATCCATGCGGTAACTAGAGATCTTTAAAAACTTTGAGGCTGGCGTTGGAAGGCAGGGTGAGGTAAAAACCGCCGTGCTTCGGCCCGTACATGTCTGGGAAATGATAAGCCCTCGTGCACAAAGCCTGATTTTTATATATTTTTTAAATCACATTCTCTGACCCAGCTATTGAATTTGTTAGGCCAGTTTTTCCAGCGTACAAAGACCTGATTTTCACCCTTGACCGTACGTCTTTTCAGAATCTCCTCCACATGGTAGATTTTGTCAACATCCATTTTTACTTTCTGCAACTCCGCCTCGTAGAAGGTGCCCTGGACTGGTTCTCCATCATAGTCTTTCAGTCTGTACACCAAAGGGTCGCAAGGGAGGCGCTCTGCCACCGAAAAAACTCATCTGTAAAACTCTGTTCGTATTTTTTATTGAACGCACCTCTTAATTTCGATATCCTGATGAGATTGTCAACCTCAAAATCCATCTTTAATTTAGCCTTCCAGAGTGGCGGATTACTGTACAGGTTCTGAAACACTCTATCGACGTTCTCCTGGGTCACCTGAGCAGGTGCCATCTTAATGCTACTATGATGGCCATTATTGTAGCTTTTCAGCAGATCCTGCAATACGTTGAAATATCGCAATGTGTTGTTCGCTGTGAAATATCTCCACATTCAGCCTTTTAAAGTACGGTTAAATCTTTCAACCACTGAAGCTTTGAGGTCGCTGGATGTGGAAAAATGCTTGATGCTGTATTTTTTCATCAAACCCTCAAAAGCCTTGTTAAAAAATTATTTTCCGGCGTCGGTCTGTAACTTCGCAGGGGTCTGGCTTTCTGAGAAAATGGATTCTAGGGCCTTTACCACCTCCGAAGCTGTTTTTCTTTTGAGAGCTCTGACGTAAGCTTTCTTGGAAAATTATGTCTATGATGGTTAATATATAATTGTACCTGTTGTTATATTCTGATAAAGCCTGCATATCACACAGGTCGACTTGAAACTATTTCAAGGGGCATGAGACAAAAACTCTTTCTAGGAAAATGTATTCTGACAGGTTTGTATAGAGTGTAGGCGTCCTGCTCTGAAAAAAAATCTTTTGCGCTTTCCACAGACGGCGGCTTCACCCTCTCTTTGTCATGCATACTCCTTCATAATCTTTCTATCCCTCCAAAGGATGGTGGGATAGAAAAATGTTTACAGGATGAAAAATGTTTACAGGATGCCTCATTTGCGTGAGCATGATCGTAACATCGACAGAGTGTAAAAAGCTATAAGATGCCACGCTCGGATGGTGTCTCATCAACACGTTTTTTATAACAAGATTTTTATAAAGCAACCCAATAAATTGGAATCACTCAAGATAACAGCATCGTGACAGACAGATAACAGACGTTCCACGGTGTCTGAGTCGAGCTCTGTCAAACTTTTTCCAGCAGATGTTGCAGTCTTTCAAAGTCAGCGTCGCCGTGAAAATTCTTTGAAAGGACTCTGTTCTTGATAGAGCATCTCATGAGTTCTATGAGCTGAGAGACAACCTCTGCCCCATTTTCAAAACACACACACACTCAGCAAAAAAGTATATACGAAGTAGCGGCAAAAAACACACTGAATAATTGAATATATAATAGAAAAAAACACACTGAATAATCGAATAAAATATAATAGTTAGCAGCAAATAAAACACACTGAATAAGTGAATACATACAGTAATATAAAAAATATGAGGTAGTTAATAGAAAAAATATAAGAGGTAGTGGTAAAAACACACAGAATTATTTCAAAACATGGAATATCGGCAATCAGTGACTAGCTTGTCGAAAAACTCTATTCTCTCTTCATCAGGTTTGATATCATCATACATTTCGGTAGATGCACTCATAAATCGATCCTCCCGATCTATACCCTGGCAAAAGAATCTCCGTCGCCGTCACGACTAGGTAGCCATCACACTCCTCGTAAAAAACATAGCTGGCCATATATTCCTCAACAGCATCGGTGAACAGCGGGCTCCAAAGCTTTCGCATCACCACGTGACAGTTTGTCTGATAGACATCACCAGCCGGGTCAAGCAAGCACGTGTGTTGTCTTTGACTAGGATGGCTGATCCGGCACCGGTTGCATTCAGCCTCTGTGTACAAGGTCAGAGCCTTGTTCAGTAGATCAAGTATGTCACTGCATCCTGCATGTCACTTGATCCGAGGGGGAAATTCTCATCAATCTAAGTGTCTGGAACATCGTTCTCATCAATCTGAGTGTCTGGAACGTCGTTCTCATCAATCTGAGTGTCTGGAACATCCATTTCCGTGACTACAATCACATCCATCCCGGAGACGACATGCTCCTCAGCACAAGCTGTCGAAAGCAGTTGCGTAAACTCGGGGGTAGGGGGAGGAGTTGATAGAATAACTCTCTTCAGGAGATGAAGGAAAGTTGGACATACCACCTTCATCCACTACGTCTCCAATAGCCCTCAACACGATCTGTGTAGGCCAGGTCCTCTTGAGCGCATGAGAGCTTCTTCCCTCCATATTTCTCTTTGTCTCGCTCTTTTCGATTTTCCCCCTTTCCTGCACGACCCTTCTTATATACCATAAAACGCAGGAGAGCCCGAACCCATTACCCCTCCCCATGTAATACGAGCTGCGCTGCCTACGCAGGTGTTTAACATGTGCTTGTTTTTTTAACACTTAAGATGTCGCTCCACTCGCGACAGCTGCGAAAGAGTAATTTCATAGTCAATCTCAGTCATCTTCTCCCTCCACATTAAAAGCGGTACATCCAGCACTGTATTAAAAACACCGCAGTCTGAACTTAACAGATCCAGGACAAAGTACTCTACATACCCCTTCTCTCTCCATGCAGTAGCTGGCTCTGTAGAACCATCAGCCTCTGCCGGAAACTCTAGTCAGCTAGATAGCCATAAATCTGACTTTTCACTCTGAAACCTCTGGGGTGCGGGGGAAATACCCTTCCGTTCCCTCTCCATTTTCCATCGTAGAAATCGTCGAAATTCTCAAGGACAACCATCTTTAACACTCCCCAGTCATTAGAGGATAACAAGGCTATTTGCGATGAGATCCTCTCTCCGTACTTCATTTGATAAAGTTGCAATTTCCCTATTTCGTATCTAAACACATAGCCCCATTGTCCTCCCTGCTCCCGGGAATCCAAAGGCAATTCGGCGCATGGGTCTGACGTCGGCACCTGAGTGCGCCGAAGATACGCGCTGCTTTTCCACGGCCCGTCTTTGTCAGAATCTTGAAAAATCAATATAACTGTCTCGTTGATACTAGAACCCCCGTGATAGGCCATTAATTCTCTTTTCGGGTATAACCGTTTATGTTTCAAAATAAATAAATTAAAGTTTCAAAATAACACGCTTTCAAAAATAAATTAAAGTTGAAGCGCCCACGCTCGCTGTGTGTGAACGGACCCCCGGAGCGCAGATGTGCGTGAACGGACCCATAAAAATTAGGGAGGGGGGTTGGGGCGGGACATCCGGGAACAAAGAAGAATCTCGTTGGTAGAAAGGGGCGGGACTGTACCTGATTGGATAAAAAGGAGGCGGGACATCGTGACATAGCACGATCTGATTTGATAACCTTTCACCTAGAACTGTCAAAATGAACTTTGACGAAAGGGTGTTTGATTATCTCTCATATATATATGTATATATATATACATATATACGTATGTATATATATATACATATATATACGTATATATATATATATAGATAGATAGATAGATAGATAGATAGATACAGATATAGATATAAAATAGAGTATTAAATACAGATATAGCACAATAATTGAATGTGAAAAAGTGTTACAGTAAATACAGTATTGCACAATAGTTCAGATGGGTAGGATGTTAACTATACAATATAAAGTGCAGTAAGATATATATTGTGTAACATATGTAACATGGGTATGCACGTAGGTTACAAGCCAGCAGCGTTTAGCTCCTGTATGGTGCTAGGGTAGAAACTATTCCTGAGTCTCTTGGTTCATGAAGTGATAGACCTAAAATGTTTTCCAGATGGAAGCTTTTTAAATAAATAATGTCCAGGATGGGTACGTTTTCTTTAGTATATTTTCTCCCCTTTTAAGACTAGCAGTGTTGATCACCTGCTGGAGAGATATTTTGTCCGCCTCTGAACTGCTGGTGTACCATGTGGAGATGCAGTATATTACTACACTCTCAATAGAGCAGCGATAAAAGGACACAAATAGCTTCATTTGCAGATTATTTTTCCTTAGTGTTCTTAAAACATAAAGTTGCTGTTGTTCTTCTTTCACTATGGTTGAGATGCTGGTGTTCCAGGAAAGGTCCTCATTGATGGTTGTTCCCAGGAATCTGAAGGCTGGGACCTTTTCCACATGGACTCCATTAATGTGAAGTGGTGTGTGCACCTTATTGTGTTTCCAGAAGTTTACAATGAGCTCTTTACAATACAAAAGAGGACAATGTTGTATCCCAGTGGTCATGTCAATCATAATAATAATAATAATAATAATAATAATAATAATAATAATGATACACTATTTAGATTTATTATATTAAATTCCTAAAAAATACTGTTATTTTTTACATTAAGAGCTTAAAATAAACTGTTTGTGTTTTTGGACCTCGTTGAAAATAGCTCTTCCCGGAAAGTTATTGTGTAGAGTGTATAGGATATACTACTACTACTTCTACTACGACTACTAGTACTACTGCTCCTACTACTACTACTAATACTACTACTATTAATAAAAATTACATTTCATAAACATCATTTTTTTTTTAATTACACGTTTTAAAAAAAAAGAATTCAAACTCTTAGGAACTTGGAGAAGAAATCTCAAGTCCTGTTTCAGAGTCCCCAGTCCTAAGATTTGAATATGTAAATGTGTTTTTGCAATGGTATTTCAATACTATAGTTTACAGTTTTTATGATTTAATTCAGTCTATGAAGCATACATATTGGCTCCCTTTCGAGAGAACTCGACGCTGCGTCGAGTTGACGCTATGGGAACTGCTTCTTTGAGGAAGTTGTGTCTGAAGCTCTGTGTGCACACACGCCAATATAAAGGCTCGGAAAGAACAGGTGGCGACAATCAGGATAATTACGTTCATAAAAAGGCATTGACATCACATTACCCCAGCTTTCTTTGTCTTCAGGAAGCACTCTGTGTATGATTGTGTCTATTATCTGTCTTATTATCTAAGACTAGGGCAAAAGAAGATATATAAAGACTAGGGTCTTTTCTTTCTTAATCATGGAAAAAAGGGGAGCCGATTGCGTGCATTGCGAGCGATTTCTGACCGCATTCCAGGCTCCGCGTCTGTCGAGGCAGCGCGGCGGCTTCATTCATGGCGGTTGCAGTCCGGGTTAGCGGAAATAACGAGAAATGTTTATGTCCTTTTTCTCATCCTCTCTGCTGGCTCTAATATCTCCGTTTCGGCTATGGGAGTTCGCTTTGCGATTTCTCCCTAACCGAACAGGGATTATTATCGCGTGCATAGAACTTTGAGGAGTCTGATGTTGGCGATGATGAGCGGTTCACCACTGAGTTGCCTTATAGTTCAGCCAGTAGTGTTCACGCTGCTGGAAGCAAAAGGATGAATGAAATGAATGAAAAGGAACGCACGTTGTCGCTAAACACAATCCGCGCTTGTCTGGCTGAATTCCAGCCAAGCGCCTGACTTTAATTCCTCCGCTTCAACTTCGGGAGGTCACTGTGATTTCTCCTGACTCGGACAGGGATTTATTATTGTTTGCATCAGACTCTGAGGAGCTCGATGTGGACTGTGTTGTGCATTCTGCCACTGAATTGCTTCCTATTGCGAGTTATCTCTAAACTATTCCGCACCGGTCTGGCAGTATTCCGGCCAAGCGTGTAAATCTGGTTCCTCCTCTTCAGCTCCGGGAGCTCACTTGCGATTTCTCCCAACCTGAACGAGGTATTATTGGTTGCATCACGCTCTGAGGAGCTTGATGTGGGCTATGGTGTGCAGACCGCCACTGAATTGCTTCTTAATTATGCGATGTCACTAAACTAAGCCGCGCTTGGCTGGAATACTTACTTTAATTCCTGACTTTGGCTCCAGGAGCTCGTTTGCAATTTCTCCTGACCCGAACGGGGAATTATTATCGTCCGCATCGGACTCCGAGGAGCTCGATGTGGGCAGTGGTGAGCAGTCTGCAACTCAATTCGCCCTTGTCTGGCTGTGTGCCAGTAAAGCGCCTGATCATAATTCTGCTGCTTCAGTTCCAGGAGCTCATTTTGCAATTTCTCCTGAACCAGTTGTGGGGATTATTTTTTTCTTTTAGCATCGGGCTCTGAGGAGCTTGATGTGGGCATTAATGAGTGTCCTCCTTAGTCAGGCTCTCCCTACTTCCTTCCCCGCCACCTTTGGTGTTGTGGGGAACAGTGGGGCCTGTGCCTCTCCTTGAGTTTATTGCATCCCAGATCAGGTCTGAGGACTGATTTATGAGGATTGAATTCAGAGATGCTTATTGTCACATAGGCTCTTAGCCAGAGCACAGGAAGTTCCTCAGGCTTGCTTTGAGGGCAACGCTTGCCAATATTGTGTTCTTCCATTTGGCCTAGCCCTGAACCCAGAAAAGAGTGTGCTTTCTCCAACTCAGAAAACCACCTTTCTGGGGTTTGTTGGAACTCCACCATGAGTCGGGCATGTCTGTCTCCCGCTGTGGTGGCTTCAATCTTTCAGCATCAAAGCTACTCAGCTAGGCCGAAGCCTCTCTGTTGCCGAGGCACAGAGAGTGCCCGGCCTCATGGAGGCAGCAGCCAACGTTCCTTGGGTCTGCCTCACATGGGGCCACTCCAGTTCTAGCTCAGGGTGTGCGGGCATTTATCCCCGCAGGCATCCGCTCAGGTTCATAAGTGTTATGTGCAGTGGGCTTTGTACCCATCTTATGTGGAAAGACCCCAGTTCCTGGCCTTGGGTCCCATTCTAGTGGCGTATCATCATCGCAGGACTCTTTCGATGGACGCCTCGCTTCCCTGACCAAGCAGAGAGCTATGGCAGCCAGGCATTGAGATGCTGTGCTTGCCCATATGAGGTTTCTCGGCCTCAGGCTGAACCCAGGAAAGCGTGTGCTTTCTCCTCCTCAGAGAACCACCTTTCTGGGGTTTGGAACTCCACCATGAGGCGGGCACGTCTGTTTCCTGCTCTGGTGGCTTCCACCTCGTCAGCAGCAAAGCTATTCGGCTAGGCCAAAGTCTCTCTGTAGCTGAGGCACGGAGAGTGCTCAGCCTCATGGATACAGCAGCCAACGTTATTCCTTTGGGTCTGCCTCGCATGAGGCCACTCCAGTTCTGTCTCAGGGGTGCAGGCTTTCATCCCCGCAATCATCCCCTTAGGTCCATAAGAGTTGCGCACCATGGGCTTCGTACCCTTCTTATGTGAAAAAGACCCCGGTTCCTAGCCTTGGGTCCCACTCTAGGGGTGTATCATCATCTCAGGACTCTTTTGACAGACACCTTACTTTCTGGCTAAGCTGAACTCTATGGCAGCCAGGCATTGAATTGCTGTGCTTGCACATATGAGGTCTCTAGGCCTCAGGCTGAACCCAGGAATGTGTGTGCTTTCTCCTTCTCAGAGAAACACCTTTCTGGGGTTTGTTTGGAATTCCACCATGAGGCAGGCATGTCTGTCCCCTGCTCTTGTGGCTTCCATCTCGTCAGCAGCAAAAGATATTCGGCTAGGCCAAAGCCTCTCTGTTGCCGAGGCACAGAGGGTGCTCGGCCTCAGGGCAGCAACATCCAACGGTATTCCTTTGGGTCTACCTCCTGTGAGGCCATTCCATCTCTGGCATCTCCACGGGCATAAAAAGCTGAGGCGTGACCTTGGACGGCCACCCCGCCTGGGGTCTATGGGAGGGGTGGGCCCCATCTCTCGAAGCACATAATTTGTCTGGAAATGAGGGCCATGTTTTTGGCATTAAAACACTTTCTCACACACCTCAGTAGCTGCCAGGTGCTAGGGCGCACAGACAGCACTGCGCTGGTGTCCTATATCAATCATCAGGGCAGTCTTCGTCCGCACCCCCTGTTCAGGCTGGCGCAGCAGGTTCTGCCCTGGGCAGAGACCAGAGTTCTCTCATCCCAGGCTGTGTAAATCAGGAGGCAGACTTCCTGTTGAGGCAGGTGCTGAGGTAGTGGCGTCTCCACCCGCAGGTGGTGGAGCGCGTTTGGCCGGTTTTCGGCCAGGCGGAAGTGGATCTGTTCGCCTCTGAGGAGTCAACCCACAGTCCGCTATGGTTCTCTCTCCATCATCCAGTTCCTCTGGGATTGGATGGTCTGGTACAGACGGGGCCGAGGCTCCGTCTGTACGCCTTTCCCCCCGTAGCTCTGCTCCCAAAAGTCCTAGCCAGGGTGTGCCATGACCGAGTCAGCCTTCTCCTAGTGGCACCTCGTTGGCCTGCTCGAGTCTGGTTTGCAGACCTAGTCTCCCCCCTGGACGGCACTCCTTGGAGATTCCCGTCAGGAAGGATCTCCTCTCTCAGGTGCAGGGGGCAATCCTTCACCCCCACCCCGAGATGTGGAAGCTCTGGACCTGGCCCCTGAGGGGCGCCAGTTCCTAGAGGCTGGTATTTCATCTAAGGTATCAGGGATTCTGCTAAATGCTAGGGCTCCTTCCACCAGGAAGCTTTATGCTTTAAAGTGGAGGCTCTTTTGCCTCTGGTATAATGAGCACTGTCAGGATCCAGTTCACTGCCCATTCAGTACAGTGCTGGAGTTTCTGCAGTCTTGTGTTTCTCTGGGCTCGTCCCCATCAACTCTGAAGGTGTACGTGGCCGCCATTGCTGCAAACCATGAACCTGTCCTTGGGGCCTCCCTGGGAGGCACCCGCTGGTCTCTCGCTTTCTGCGCAGTGTCAGGCGGCTGAAGCCTTCCTGCAGGCCGCGCCTTCCTTCCTGGGACCTCTCTGTGGTCCTGGAAGGGCTGTTGGGAACCCCGTTTGAACCCATGGAGTCAGCCTCTGAGAAGTTTCTGACCCTGAAAACGGCTCTGTTCTTAGCCTTGGTCTCCCTCAAAAGGGTAGGAGATTTGCAGGCCCTGTCAATCGCCCCCGCCTGCCTAGAATTTGCCCATGGGATGTCCAAGGCTATCCTGCACCCCAGGGTGACAAAGATTGGGAAAGGGAGGTAAGATTTTAAGTTCCATGACGCTGCCTAATTCTCTCTGTCCTGAGAGCCTGAGCCATGCTCAATGCCTTCTGCTTCACCAACACTCCCTGAATAGGTTTTCATAAAGGATGTCTCTGTACATTGCTGCATTCATCTATCCCTCAATCCTGACTAGTCTCCCAGTTCCTGCCACTGATAAACATTGCCACAGCATGATGCTGCCACCCCCATGATTCATTGTAGGGATGGTATTAAGCAGGTGATGAGTGGTTTTCGGATGCACTGTATGTACTTTTCAATACTGGTTAGATGCTGTGTTCTGTGGCCTTGTACCCATGTGAAATGACAATGTTGAATCTAATCAAATGTAATCTAATGTGAAGAACTTGACTATGACAAAATAAGATGATATATTTCCAGTGAATGCTTGAATGCATAATCTAGCATCCATTTTGGGGTTTATAGAGTAACCTGATTAATTCTGACAAACCAAAAAAAATGTTCCAACTAAAAACATAATTTCTGAACAGTACATGGCATCAGTGTAAACACTGAATAAAACAAGAACAATACTACAATTAGGACTCTGCAGCCACTGATATTCATGAACATTGTAAGGAAAGGGTGTGAAAAGTGAACTACTGAACCTGTCCATTTGTACTCCTGATTGTCTGTAAATTCCCCAATGGCCTGTATGTTGTGATTAAGTGAGGATTATGCCCAATGTAAAGATGCCTTGAACACAGTAGAACATTTTTAATTCTCTGTGTTCTTAGATCTTGTGATTCAAGACTCCACAATGTGATCAGAAAAATGGAGAGAAAAAAGTCAACAATATCTTTTAACAACAGATTGAATATTAGAAACAAGTAGAGTCTTTCTCTCCCACTTTATGGCCAGTCAGTAGGAGTGTAAAAAAGGGTCAAAATCTCATTAAACTTTCCTTATATTCTTCGTTTCTTTGTGTAGAATGGTAGGAACATTATTTGTATATTTATCATTCTGGTTTGCATTTGAATACACAATGTTTGCGATTAATTCTATTACTTTTTTCGTTGACTCTGCTAACAAACCCATTGCTTTTTGGATAGATGTGAGAGGTCCTTCACTTTGCAGTCATTTATCAGCATTTGTGCACTGATTTTACCGTATCCTGAGCTGGGTCAGTTGAATTGCATATGCAATTGAATCATCTATGGATGTTTTATATCTATATACATGCTGTTGATGTTCAATTGTGGGTGGGGTGAGTGCTTTGATATGAGCAATGATGTCTTTAAAATTACTTCATATTAAATGAAATTCAATTTTATTTGTATAGTGCTTTTTACAATGGTCATTGTCACAAAGCAGCTGTACATAATCAAAGACAATTATGGAAAGTGAGAGTGCCGACTTCTGCAAGTTTCCTGTATTTCAATTTTGAATCATGATTTTGATTTATCTGTCTTCTCTTTAAATAAAAATGACCTTTTACTGCACCTACATCTGTCTTCAGCATCATTCAATGACAAAATGATGGACTAATTAGTGTAGATTCATGACATAAATCCTTTAACTGTACTGTTTTGTTCGTAGTGTGGTAGATTGCCAGACGTGTCCTGATGAGGCTGTATCCATGAATACAGATCAGTATGTACAACAATCAAAACTGAACTGGACCAAAAAGCACCTGCCTCGACAGGAAGTCTGCATCCCAGGATGAAGATCGCTCCCAGAGAAAGAAACCTGGTCTCTGCCCAGAGCAGAATCCACTGCGCCAGCCTGAACAGAGGGGTGCAAACGCAGAATGCCCTGATGAATGATATAGGAAGCCACCACAATGCCATCCCCTGAGGTGAGGAGAAAGTGTTTCAGAAACACAGCCCTCATCTCCAGGCAATTTATGTTCCATGAGAGATAAGGGCCCTCCCAAAAGTGAGGGGTCTTTGAAAGAGCCCTGCGACAATGACACGCCCCTAGAGTGGGACCCAAGGCCAGGAACTGGGGTCGTAGCCACATAAGAAGAGTACAAAGCCCACGGCGTCTAACCCTTATGGACCCAAGGGGCCTGCGGGAAAGCCAGAGCTGGAATGGCCTCATGTGAGGCAGACCCAAAGGAATAACGTTGGCTGCTGCCTTCACGAGGCTGAGCACTCTCCTTGCCTCAGCAACAGAGAGGCTTTGGCCTAACCGAATAGCTTTTGCTGCTGATGAGGTGGAAGCAACCAGAGCAGGAGACAGATGTGCCCACCTCATGGTGGAGTTCCAAACAAACCCCCAGAAAGGTGGTTCTCTGAGATGGAGAAGGCACACGTTTTCCCTGGGTCAGCCTGAGGCCCAGAGACCTCATATAGGCAAGCACAGCACCTCAATGCCTGGCTGCCATAGCTCTCAGCTTGGTCAGAAAAGTAAGGCGTCCATCGAGAGTCCTGCGACAATGATATGCCCCCAGAGTGGGACCCAAGGCCAGGAACCGGGGTCTTTTCCACATAAGATGGGTACGAAGCCCACGGCGTATAACACTTATGAACCAGAGGGGATGTCTGCGGGGATGAAAGCCCACACCCCTGAGCCAGAACTGGAGTGGCCTCATGTGAGGCAGACCCAAAGGAACAACGTTGGCTGCTGTCTCCATGAGGCCGGACACTCTCTGTGCCTTGGCAACAGAGAGGCTTCGACCTAGCTGAATAGCTTTTACTGCTGAAAGATGGAAGCCACCACAGCGGGAGACAGACTTGCCCGACTTGTGGGGGAGTTACAAACCCCAGAAAGGTGGTTCTCTGAGATGGAAGAAAGGACATGCTTTCCTGGCTTTAGGACTAGGCCAAAAGGAAGAACATAATACTGGCAAGCATCACTCTCAAAGCAAACCTGAGGAACTTCCTGTGCTCTGGCTAAGAGCCTATGTGACAATAAGTATCTCTGAGTTTCATCCTCACAAATCAGTCCTCAGACCTGATCTGGGATGCAATAACGTCATGGTAAAGGAGTGGGCCCTACTGCTCCACAAAACACCAAAGGCGGCAGAGCAAGAAGTAGGGAGAGTCTACCTAAGTAGATTGAGTTTAGCAACAACACGCATTTTTTTTTACTTTTTTTTTTTGCTTCCAACAGCGTGAACACTACTGCCTGAATTATAAGGCAACTCAGTGGTGAACCACTCATCATCGCCATTATCACCCACATCGGATTCAAAGTTCGATGCACGTGATAATAATTCCCCTTTTCAGGTAGGGAGTAACCGCAAAGCAAGCTCCCATTACCGAAGCGGAGACATTAGAGCCCACGGAGAGGACGAGAAAAAGAACTCGTTTCTCGTTATTTCCACTAACTCAGACTGCAAACGCCATGAATGAAGCCATCGCGCTGCCTCGACAGACGTGGAACTCCAGCCTGGAATACGGTCAGCAATCACTCGCAATGCACACAATCGCACACAATAAATAAATATGTAAAACTGATTTATAAAAGTGTGCATCTCTGAAAGGAATTCACCGTAGGGGGTGTATTAGAATCCATAAGCAGAGTTTATTAAAGGAATCACAAGCAGACAATCCAAACATTAAAAAAAAGGAAATGAAAGGAAGAGACAGGCAGACTTAAATGTTATTATTTAAATGTGAACAGTAATAAAACATTAAAACATGACAAAATGAACATCTGAACACCTAAATCCACATCCCAGAAACAATTAGCAAATAAAAGATGAACAATGGACAGAAAAATCCTGACATGCATCTCGTTCTAATTACACAGAATAGAGAGTTATCAACAAGCAGATAAAGTATCTGTGAGAGTTTTAGTCAGTAGATTTGAAATGGGGGAAAAACAACTACAAAAAAAAACCCCACAAAGGTTTCACAGAAACAGAAAGTTCTGCATAGTTTCTCTTTGAAATGTCCATAAAAGTGAATTGTGTGTGAGTGTGAATGTGAATGTAGATACACACACATTTTGATTAAAAGTGTTGTTGGTATTCAGAACATGCAGGTAAACGCTGCTTGCTTTCCTAAACTTCTGGCAGAAGGTCAGCCGTCTTTCATAGCTTCACATCAGATGTCAAATGTACTGTCTGATCGTAGATCAGATCTCCCAGCCCTTGAGTCACATGGTTTGAGTCACAAGTATTTCCTGCACTACATGGCCTCATCATGTTCTTGATCAAACTGCTCAGGCTCAGAGGACTCCGGCTCGGGCAGAAGTGCTGGTTCTGCAGCAGAGAGGTGGATCGAATTCACCTCACACTTGGTTTTGAACGTATACAGTTTGTTATCCACCATCCTACGATCCTCGTAGTTCAGTGGGTCCAGATGCTGCAGTGGAGTGTGAGGCCTGGAAGGGAAAAAGGTTACAGGTGGAGCCAGGAAAGGCTGGTACACATCCTTATCATCTCCTCGCTCCACATTCTGCTCATATCCAGTGTCCGTAATGTTCTTGTCCAAGTTTCCAGGGCCATTGCCATCCTGCTGGAGAAGATGCCCATACACCATGGTCTCGTCAATGGAGGTGTACACATGGGACTTGTTGGCTCGTGTTTTTGGGAAAGTAGTATCACCAGGAAGAGAACTGATCCATTTGGGAATGTAGATGGAAGACTGATTGGTCACTTTCTGCTTCTTTTTTCTAAAAGGACTGAAATGAAACCAAATGTCTTGTATATCAATATTGTAAAAAAAAAATGTATAGGACAATGGGGAGAACCAGACTAGGGCTGCATGATAGTGGAAATACTGAAATTGCGATCCCTTTTTGTTCTGCGATTGATATTGCGATATGTAGAAATACAGGAATTTTCATTAGAAATTTTGTAGGTTTTTTATATTTTTATTTTGTAGGTTCTATGTATTTTCATTGAAAATAAAAAAACATTTTTGCCTCATTTTAAGGTGGTTAATATACTGTTTGTCTCAATTCAGGCAAGTCAAGGATCCAGTATGTCATGATATTAATTAAGCGTGTTACGTGTTACACTTAGGCTATATATACAGTATCTCCCAGAAGTGAGTACACTCCTCACATTTTTGTAAATTGTTTGTTATATACTTTCATGTGGGAACACTGAAGAAATGACACTTTACTACAATGTAAATTAGTGAGTGTACAACTTGTGTAAATTTGCTGTCCCCTCAAAATAACTCAACACACAACCATTAAAGTCTAAAACGCTGGGAAAAAAAGTGAGTACACCTCTTTGAGAAAATGTCCAAAATGGGCCCAATTAGCCATTTTTCCTCCTGGTGTCATGTGACTCATTGTTACAAGGTCTCAGGTGTGAATGGGGAACAGGTGTGCTAAATTTGTTCTTATCGCTCTCATGCTCTTGGTCACTGGAAGATTAACATGGCACCTCATGGCAAAGAACTCTCAGGATCTGAAAAAATTAATTGTTGCTCTACAGATGTGGCCATTAAGAATGCACATCAGCGGAAAAAAATGTTGCATGATTCTCCAGAGCTGGAAAAACATGACAAATAGGGGCAGTCGTGTTTCCTTCTCAGTCTTGTCGTGTCCTGAAGCCAATAATATGCTTGGCCAGCGGATCTGTTAATGCATTTCGGTCACATATTTACAGTAAGCCACAGAGCACATAAAGGTGTACTTTTAAAGCCATATTTTTAGTATATCGTTTATGTACTGCTCAAATGCTCAAATGTAAATAATATACTGTAAGTCACATGCGTTAGAGCATTACTGTAGCACTGTAAATATTAGGTGTCTAGATTTTAGACTGCTAAACATACCCAGAACAGTGTTACAATAACTTTGTGTTGTATTCCTTTAAATGTCATTGTCTTTAATAATGACAGTGTAGTGTAAAATAATAAATTACACTGCATATTAGAAACATTTTCTTTATGACAAGTTCTTTTGAACTTTAAAAATTGTCTGCAAAATGTAGCCATTCATATAAGACAAAGCAAAAGCCTCTGCTTAATATTTATTTTCCCAGAAAAAAGGTTCTAATTTAATCAAATTCTACAAAAATACAAGAAACTGTTCATGTCATTAGAAAGCTATTATTTTTTGAAAGTGGTAATACATGTATATTACAGACTATTTTTCTTTCAAAGCATCACACTTTAATTTACGTATTGTAGCTATTACATTCCAGTATGTCCACCCTGATTCTTAACCACAACTGGATTCGGCAAACCAGAATTTATTGATGGCGCCAATTAAGTCATATTTCGTGGTTGGTTTTGCTTCGTTTGGATTCTAGTGGAGTCTTCACCCAGTTAATACCCTCTACAGAAATTACTTTGCTTGCGGCAGTGTGTTTCGGGTCATTGTCCTGGAAAAAAACAATGATGGACTCCGAAGTTTTCCCTAATGTGTGGGTCAGCCGTATCTTTTATAATAGTGTTATAAGGATCTTGGACTATTTGGGACTTTGAGGGGCGCTCCGGTGTCCTGTCTCGTGTTCTGTTTGATTGACGTGCTTTCTGTTCAAGTGTCTGCCCCGCCCTTTCCTGGCTCCGTCCAGTCCTTATGTGTCTAATCATGTGTTTTTTTTTATCTAAGCCTGATCCTCGTCTTTATTTTGTCTCTGTCCGGAGTCCTGTTTAAGTTTCCTTTTCTGCCCCGTTCTTTCTCCCCATGTTTTTCTGTCTCGTTTTATGTTAAATAAATAATGCTTGACACTATTCCGTGTGTGGGTCTACCTTTTTATTTTATTTTTCCCAAGTTTTTCATGACAAGCATCTTCAAAGAAAGACCTATCAATTATCTCAGTCCAAGACTGAATATTGCTCCTCAAACATGAACTTTTAGAGGAGGTTTCAGCTTTGGTTTGAACACACGTCTGATACTACGGGCTCCTCTCACCTTTCATTCACAAGGTGTGAAGTGGATTTTAAGAAAACAGGTTTTGCCGATTTTCCCCCACCAGAAATGAGGGTTCCCTTTCGAGGGAACTTCAACGCTGCGTCGAGTTGATGCTATGGGAACTGCTTCTTTGAGAAAGTTGTGTCTGAAGTTCTGTGTGTACACACGCCAATTTAAAGGCTCGGAAAGAACAGGTGGCAACATTCGGGATAATTACGCGCCACCAAGTTCATAAAAAGGCGTTGACGTCACATTGCCCCAGCTTTCTTTGTCTTCAGGAAGCACTCTGTGTATGATTGTGTCTATTGTCTGTCTTATTGTCTAAGACTAGGACAAAAGAAGATATATAAAGACTAGGGTCTTTGCTTTCTTTATCATGGCACAATCGGCTCTCTTAAAAAAAGAGAAAAAAAGAGAAAGAAAGGGGAGCCGATTGCGTGCATTGCGAGCGATTGCTGACCGTCCAGGCTGGAGTTCCGCGTCTGTCGAGGCAGCGCAGCGGCTTTATTCATGGCGGTTGCAGTCTGAGTTAGCGGAATAACGAGAAACGTCTTTGTCCTTTTTCTCGTCCTCGCTGCTGGCTCTAATATCTCCGCTTCAGTTATGGGAGCTCGCTTTGCGATTTCTCACTATCGGAACGGGGATTATTATCGCAGGCATCAAACTTTGAGGAGTCCGATGTTGGCGATGATGAGCGGTTCACCACTGAGTTGCCTTATAATTCAGCCAGTAGTGTTCACGCTGTTGGAAGCAAAAGAAATAAATGAATGAAGAGAAATGTGTGTTGTCGCTAAAACTCAATCCCTGACTTTAATTCCTCTGCTTCGACATCGGAGCTCACCGTGATTTCTCACAACTCGGACAGGGAATTATTATTGTTTGCATCAGACTCTGAGGAGCTCGATGTGGACTGTGTTGTGCATTCTGCCACTGAATTGCTTCCTATTGCGTGTTATCGCTAAACTATTCCATGCCGGGCTGGCAGTATTCCAGCCAAGCGTGTAAATCTGATTCCTCCTCTTCAGCTCTGGGAGCTCACTTGCAATTTCTCCCGACCTGAACGAGGTATTATCATTTGCATCGTGCTCTGAGGAGCTTGATGTGGGCTATGGTGTGCAGTCTGCCACTGAATTGCTTCTTAATTATGCTATGTCACTAAACCAAGCCTCGCTTGTCTGGCTGTATTCCAGTCAAGCACTTACTTTAATTCCTGACTTTGGCTCCGGGAGCTTGTTTGCGATGTCTCCAAACGGGGAATTATTATCGTCTGCATCGGACTCTGAGGAGCTCGAAGTGGGCAGTGGTGAGCAGTCTGCAACTTAATTCGCCCTTATCTGGCTGCGTGACAGTAAAGCGCCTGATCATAATTCTGCTGCTTCGGTTCCAGGAGCTGGTTTTACGATTTCTCCTGAGACAGTGGTGGGGATTATTATTTTTTAGCATCGGACTCTGAGGACCTCGATGTGGGCATTAATGAGCGTTCTCCTTAGGTAGGCTCTCCCTACTTCCTTCCCCACTGCTTTTGGTGTTTTGGGGAGCAGTGGGGCCTGTGCCCACTCCTTTTCCTGGAGATTATTACACCCCAGGTCAGGTCTGGCGTTTGGCCTAGTCCTGAACCCAGAAAAGAGTGTGCTTTCTCCAGATCAGAGATCCACCTTTCTGGGGTTTGTTTGGAACTCCACCATGAGTCAGGCACGTCTGTCTCCTGCTGTGGTGGCTTCCATCTTTCAGCAGCAAAAGCTACTCAGCTAGGCCGAAGCCTCTCTGTTGCCGAGGCACAGAGAGTGTCCGGCCTCGTGGAGGCAGCAGCCAATGTTGTTCCTTTGGGTCTACCTCCCATGAGGCCACTCCAGTTCTGGCTCAGGGGTGCGGGCATTCATCCCTGCAGGCATCCCCTCAGGTTCATAAGTGTTATGTGCCGTGGGCTTTGTACCCATCTTATGTGGAAAGACCCCGGTTCCTGGCCTTGGGTCTCACTCTAGGGGTGTATCATCGTCGCAGGACTCTTTCGACGGACGCCTCACTTTTCTGACCAAGCCGAAAGCTATGGCAGCCAGGCATTGAGGTGCTGTGCTTGCCCATATGAGGTTTCTTGGCCTCAGTGCTTTCTCCTTCTCAGAGAACCACCTTTCTGGGGTTTGTTTGGAACTCCACCATGAGGCAGGCACGTCTGTTTCCTGCTCTGGTGGCTTCCACCTCATCAGCAGCAGAGCTATTCGGCTAGGCCGAAGTCTCTCTGTAGCTGAGGCAAGGAGAGTGCTCAGCTTCATGGGGACAGCAGCCAACGTTATTCCTTTGGGACTGCTCACATGAGGCCACTCCAGTTCTGTCTCAGGGGTGCAGGCTTTCATCCCTGCAGTCATCCCCTTAGGTCCATAAGGGTTGCTCACCATCTGCTTCGTACCCTTCTTATGTGAAAAAGACCCTGGTTCCTGCCCTTGGGTCTCACTCTAGGGGCGTATCATCGTCTCAGGGCTCTTTTGACAGACTCCTTACTTTCTGGCCAAGCTGAAGGCTATGGCAGCCAGGCATTGAGTTGCTGTGCTTGCACATATGAGGTCTCTAGGCCTCAGGCTGAACCCAGGAAAGTCTGTGCTTTATCCTTCTCAGAGAACCGGCACGTCTGTCTCCTGCTCTGGCGGCTTCCATCTCGTCAGCAGCAAAAGCTATTCGGCTAGGCCAAAGCCTCTCTGCTGCCGAGGCACAGAGGGTGCTCGGCCTCCGGGCGGCAGCATCCAACGTTATTCCTTTGGGTCTGCCTCCTATGAGGCCATTCCATCTCTGGCATCCCCACAGCCATAAAAAGCCAGGGCGCGACTTTGGACGGCCGCCCCGCCTGGGGTCTATGGGAGGGCCGCATCTCTCGAAGCACATGAATTGTCTGGAAATGAGGGCCGTGTCTCTGGCATTGAAACACTTTCTCACACACCTCAGGGGCTGCCATGAGTTAGTGTGCACAGACAGCACTGAGGTGGTGTCCTATATCAATCATCAGGGCGCTCTGCGTTCGTGCCCCCTGTTCAGGTTGGCGCAGCAGATTCTGCCTTGGGCAGAGACCAGATTTCTCTCTCTGAGAGCGATTTTCATCCCAGGGTGTGTAAATCGGGAGGCAGGCTTCCTGTCGAGGCAGGTGCTGAGGCCCAGGGTGTGGTCTCTCCACCTGCAGGTGGTGGAGCGCATTTGGTAGAATTTCTGATGGACGTAAGTGGATCTGTTCGCCTCTGAGGAGTCGACCCACTGTCCGCTTTGGTTCTCTCCTCATCATCCAGCCCCTCTGGGCTTGGATGCTCTGGTGCAGACGTTGCTGAGGCTCCGTCTGTACGCCTTTCCCCCGGTAGCTCTGCCCCCACAAGTCCTAGCCAGGGTGTGCCATGACTGAGTCAGCCTTCTCTTAGTGGTTCCTCGTTGGCCCACTCGAGTCTGGTTTGCGGACCTAGTCTTCCTCCTGGACAGCACTCCTTGGGGGATTCCCGTCAGGAAGGATCTCCTCTCTCAGGCGCAGGGGGCAATCCTACACCCAACCGCAACCTTGGGGTAACCTTGGACAATCAACTGTCCTTTTCCTCACATGTTGCTGTGACTCGGTCTTGTCGGTTTCTTCTCTACAACATCAGAAGGATTCGGCCATATTTGACCACACAAGCTGCTCAGGTACTTGT